>MU227121.1:142871-166172 GCA_018584345.1 Thuja plicata | reverse complement strand
CCTCTCTACATGTTTCTCTCTCTCTCTCTCTCTCTCTCTCTCTCTCTCTCTCATTTGTAATATATAGATCTATTCTATCTCTCATTTTTACCCCTGTCTCCATCTCTTTCCAACCCTATATCTCCTTTCTATCCCCATATATACCTCTTTCTAACCCTATCCCTCACTCTTTCCCCGCCACTCCCTCTTTTTATATCTCTACTTCTCATCTCTCTCTAACTCACACACACACACACACACACACTCCATATTTCTCCCTCCCTATCTCTATATGTTTCCCTCTCTAAATTTCTCTCTATTACTTGTGTCCATCATCTTCTTTCTCTATCTCACTCTTTTTCCCTTTGTATCTATCTTTATTTATCTCTCTGTATCTCTCGATGGAAGACGATCGCACCCCACCATAGGAGATGGCAAAAATCCTACATCTTACCCATAAAATTGTAGGGGCCTTAATAACTCAAAATTTGAGACAAGCTGAGCACAAAATGCTCACGCAAATACATACTCAAAGCTTGCACACGTCGACTGTGATTATGGACATGCCAAAGATAGTTACGGTGGTCGACTACGGATCCTACGAGGCTCCTCTTTGATTTTCTTTCAAAGTAAGTATCATATATACGAGCATATGGGTCATGTTTCTTTGTGTATTTAAGGTTTATTTTAATAAGCCCCTTAGAATAGTAGGGGCCTCTCACACATAACATTGCATTTCAATCCACATTTATCACCCCATAGAAATGTAAGGCTTTATGAATTGAATCAAATTTCAAGCCATCCAGACAACCTTGCTACTGATGAATACCAGCTTGAGAACTAATGACTGACGGGTCGACTCATTGATGCAAGAGCATCTTAGGATCTTGGCAATCTTGCATCAAGCAAAAATATTTTGTGTTTCTTGTTTGACCAGTCTGGTATTTTGGTTGGTGGTCGCGACAGAGTGTTCTTGGCTTCGTCCTGGAGCTTATCCTATGATCGCACATCATTTGGTTTCACCGTGCATAAGGGTGATCCCACAATACTGTGTCCCACTTTTTGGCCAACTTTGACACTGACATGAACATTCTGGAAAACAACTTTGCTTTTGAACACCCATTTCCGTAAAACCATTAAGAATTTGAAGATTATGTAAACTAGTGATTTTAGCATTTGTTTCTAGTTTATAATTTATTTTTTTGTTTTTTTTAATTATTGGGATTTTTTTGTATCCATTTTTCCTTCTCATTAAAAAATTGTTTGTCTGAAAAATCAACATTTTTCAGGAGTGACACTCACTTTGATCAACATAACTTTTTTTATAAAATTGATAAGAACGTAATTATTTTGAAGTTAGGTTTATAACACCAATATCTATAGAATCCAATTGGTTTCATTCAATTTGGTTGAATATTTTATAGTCTATTGACTTATGAAGTGACATTAACTATAATTTGGACATACGTTCACTTGGATCACTCTAACTCTATATATATATATATATATATATATATATATATATATCGAAATTCATTTTCTCTTTTTTTGATAGAAAGGTAACATAAATACCTATTTTCGAGATATTTTTCACATTTTTTTTCCTAATTTACTATTTTTCCAAAAGCGTCGAAGAGAGAAGTCGCTCAATGGTCAGACAACCTATGTTTAGTAAAACTTAAAAAGAAAAGTCATAATAAACTCAATATATAAAAATTATAATCATTGGCAAGATTTACTCAAGTACTATCATCTTGTAATTGGGTTTATCAAATGAATTAATTTGATCCCATGAAAAGTTAATGTCAAAGTGATTTTTTTTCAGCATTTTGATAGGTGCAAAGGAGACTCGATTATAGGTGTGAGTGAGGAGTAGAGAGATTATACCAGAGAGAGTTTTATCCAAGAGGATTTTATCTAAGCGTTTTCAATTTACTCCTTCAAATGGGAGCTCTCAAGGCTTAAATCATCATATTTTCTTAAAAATGTGTAATTTCAGTAAAAATCAGGATGTTAAAAAAAGTGGGACACACTATTGTGGGAACACCCATAAGTTATGGCAGATTCTTCACGTTTCTATCATGTTCTTCATTTTCCTAGTTGGTTGTTGTGTTTCCGGTCGGTTTCCCTGACCTTCTGGTGGGTTTTTCCAAGCATGATCATGCCATCTCATTGTTATGATTGAGGTTGACATTATTTTATGATCACATCTCCTAATTCTTTCATTGGAGGTTGTTCCTAAATATTCAAGGGTCCTGACTTATTTCCTGTAATATATTTTCTTATTTATTGGGGAACGTAATATTTTCTAGACCGAATAGATGTTGCAATGACTTTATAAGCTTATGGGCTTGTTCGTAAGGGACAAGAGGTGATCTCATAAGATTATGTGGCTTAGCTTGGGTAGGATTGTGAGACTTTTGAGTGTAATCAGGTTTGTGTGCTTGGCATGTATGACTGACATGTGAAATAACATGTTGCATATATGTTATAAATGATTTTTCGGTGATAATAAAAGGTTGAATCTCTCATTTTATTCCTTCTTGTATTGTTTATTCTGTTGTGTTGTATTGCTTGCAAGGTTTGGACCGATCTCCTTGAGGTTTATCCATCCTTGACTGCGTCAGATGGTATCTGAGCATAAGGTTGAACAAGGTAGAGTGAGATTGAGATTCCTATGTTGGTAGATTTGAGTTCCTAACATGTAAAGCCCTAGACCTGTTGATCGTGAGGTGGCAAAACAAAGATCTGACTCACAATGACAGAGGACTTGTGCAAGGTGGCTAGGAAGGGTTGCTACTGATTGTTGAGAGTTAAAGGCATATTGAGGGTGTATAGATCATTGGTTGGAGAGGTAGTTGCACTTGAGGATTGGAAAGATACCGCCTAGAAGGATGAACCCTAGAAGGCCGGAGAAAATGATGGAAGACTTTAGGGTTGAGATGAGGAACGAGATCATAAATGTGTTCACTGGATTAAGAATAAATCCTGAGAGTGAAGAAGAATTTCAGGAGGCTATTGAAGGCCTTGAGACTGTAGATACTGAGATCCATGCAGATGAAGAAAGGTTGTTGAGAGCTATGGCACAAGTAAGTAAAAGTCATAGGATGAATGTTTCTATTTTTACTGGTTCATTGCATCCTGAGGATTTGATAGATTGGATTAGAGATCTAGAAGACTACTTTGAGCTTGAAGACATCAGAGATGGAGAGAGGTTTAGGTTGGCACAAACTAAGTTGAAGGGTCATGTTGCCTTATGGTGGAAGCAATTACATAAAGATAAAGAGAAGCATGGTGAAACAAAAATCACTAGATGGGAGGTGATGGTTGCTAGGTTAAAAGATAAATTAATCACTGAAGATTATGAATTAGAATTTTTCAAGAAGTTGCAGAACTTGAGGCAGAAAGACATGAGTGTGGAAGAATATGGTAACTATTAGATCTAGTCACATAGAAATATCTAAGGAGAAGGTGGCTAGGTATGTTAATGGTCTGATATTTAATATTTGGGATGAGTTGAGTATGTTGAGGATTTCTACTATTGAGGATGGTTATCAGTATGCATTGAGGGTAGAAGATAAGTTGAAGAGAAGCCCAAGAATCCTAGAGGAAGAGAGAAAAAAACTAGCAATAATGGAAAAGAGAAGCAAACCATTGAAGTCGAATTTGATCAGAGAATACCTAGAGGAGGGAATGGTAGCAAGAAGTTCAAGGGTACTTATTTCAAATGTGGTGGCATAAGACATAGGGCTTTTCAATGTTTTGAAGGATCTAGTAAGAACTTGGGAAAATGGAATCTTATGGCACATGAGGAACAAACTAATGATGAACTTGTGGTTAATGAAGCAGAACCTGAGATAGGAGATTCGCTTAGGCTTAGGAGAGCTATGTTGAGTAAGAAGGAACCTTAACCTTTACAAAGGAGGAATTTTTTCAGGACTGTCTGCAAATCAGGAGGTAAATGTTGTAAGGTTCTTATGGATAGTGGTAGTATTGATAACTTAGTATCAGAAGAGATGGTGCAAAAGCTTGGATTGAAGAGACTTAACCATCCTTGTCCTTATGGGATAAGTTGGTTTTTAGATGATCACGTGGTGGAGGTGAAAGAATAATGTTTGGTTAATTTCAGCATTGGACATGTTATAGAGATGAAGTGTTATGTGATGTGGTGTCTATGAGTGCTTGTCATGTTCTATTGGGAAGACCTTGGCAATTTGATAGAGGGGTTGTTCATGATTGCAAAAGTAACTTGGTCACAATAGAGAAGGATGGACAAAAGATTACTCTAGTTCCTTTGAAGGAAGAAGAAGGGAGAAGTGCAAGGAATTTGAGTACGGTGAAGAGTTATTGTTCAGAGAAGCAGACTATAGAGGTTAGTATATATCAGAAGAAGGATCTTGAAGGTAGATTTGAGGAATGCAAGTTGATATCATATTGTAAGAAGAGTAATGTGAAGCAACATGAAACCTTGGTTGCTGAACATATGAAGATTTGTAACATATGTAGATTAGTTATGCAAAAGGGAGGAGGTAGTGATCTGAGTTCTAGTGTTGATAGAAGAAATGATAAAGGGAGTATAGAGAGGAGTAAGTTGATAGATTTGACAGAGGATAGTGCAGAGGTACAGAGACAAATAGTTGTAGATAAAGAGAATGTTTGGATCAAACACAAGCATGGGGTTTATGTTCCACGGCTTGTCAAATGTTCATAAGTTTCTCTTATGGAACATTTTATTTTACCCGGGGTGTCTTATGTAGGAGCATCTTAGGATCTTAAAAATCTTGCATCAAACAAAAATATTTTGTGTTTCTTGTTTGATCAGCCTGGTGTTTTGGTTGGCAGTCGATAAGTGCTTAATCTTTTGTGTTGCGGTCGTGACAACGTTTTCTTGGCTTTATCCTGGAGCTTATCCTATGATCGCATGTCATTTGGTTTCGTCGCACATAAGTTATAGCAGATTCTTCGCATGTATTTCATGTTCTTCATTTTCTCGGTTGGTTGTTGTGTTTTTGATCGGTTTCCTCAATCTTTCGGTGGGTTTTTCTGAGTGCGAACATGCCAGCTCATTGTTATGTTTGAGGTCGACGTTATTTTATGATCACATCTCTTAATTCTTTCATTGGAGGTTATTCCTAAAGATTTGGGTCCTAACCTATTTATTGTAATACATTTTCTCATTTATTGGGGAATGTAATCTTTTCTAGGCCGACTGGATGTTGCGATGACTTTATAAGCTTATGGACTTGTTCCTAAGGGACAAGAGGTGATCTTATAAGATTATTTGGCTTAGCTTTTGTAGGATTGTGAGCATTTTGAATGTAATCAGGCCTATGTTCTTGGCATGTATGACTGGCATGTGAAACAACATGTTGTAGATCTGTTGTAAATGATTTTCCGATGATAATAAAAGGTTGAATCTCTCATTTTATTCCTTCTTGTCTTGTTTCTTCCATTGTGTTGTATTGGCTACAAGGTTTGGATCTCTCTCTCTCTCTCTCTCTCTATATATATATTTGCCCCCTCTCCCTCTCTTTGTCTATTGATCTCTCTCCCCTGTCTATCTCTTTCTATCCATATTTTTCTATACCTTTATCTCCTTATCTCTCTCTACCTATCTTTGTTCCTTTCTTCCCCTCCCTCCCTCTATCTCCTCCTCTCTATTTCTCCTCATTTCCTCATCCCTCATTCCCTCTCTATTGCACTCTCTATCTCTTTATCTCGTCGTCTCTCCTTTTCTATACCTATATCTCTCTCATTGTGTTCCACTATATGTCTATGTCTTGTATCTCTCTAACCCTCTCCCCATTTCTATTTGTCTAACTCTTTATCTTTCTCCCTCTCTCTATATGCCTCTTCATATCTATATCTCTCTATCACTCTATCTAACTATCTATACATCACTATATTTTAATTGTCATCTCTCTCTCTCTCTCTAGCATAACATGAGCTTGGTAATTGATGAGGAGTTCCCTCTCCTGGAGCCTCTAGCTCTCTCCAAGACCTTCACTAGGTCTTCCTTAGGGTCTCTCTCTCTACCCTAACTTAGAGGATTCTTTCCTAATCCTCTAACTCACTAGGAACTTCCCATCAATTTCAAACTCAACTCCTTACTCTCCTCTTAGCTTTCTCGCAAGCATGGCTTCACAAGCCTCCTTTCACCCCAATGGTGTCAACTTCCTAAGGTTGGGCTTTCCTACTCCCCTTAGGTTAAATTACACTCCTATGGATCCAATTTTCTAGATCCTTCAACCATTTTCCAATCGAGACCCACAAATCCAACTCTTTGGCCTTGTAGCCTTTTTAGGCCTATTAGCCCTCCAAAACACTGAAAATGTGTTCTTGCTTCTACAAACCCTTAACAACCCCCCAAAAAAATTGGATATTCTTTTTGGGTTTTTCCTCCCCTTGAATATTTACTAGGTCTCAATTCCTAATGGTGTCCGTACAGTAGATTTCTACCAAACCCCTAAAAATAAGGGTTTTGGAGACATGTAGACTGGTTTGGTAACTTGATCTTCTTTCTTTGATCAGTTGGACTCCTCTGAACTTCTCCCTCCACCAGAAGGTCTACACGACATGCCTCCTCACTTCTCCAAACTTGATTGGCTCATACCAATCAATCTGCAATCTTCATTGCCACTATCTTGTTCAGTTACCCTAGCCAGAATGCTCACCACTCGCCTAGGGCCTGAATGTTCTCGAGCCTTCTCTGCACTCACATACTCCAAAAGCCATATATGCATAGTATATACAAGGTCCTAGTGGATTCCAAGTGCTCATGGAGTTTGAGCCACGGGAACTCCAAAGAAACCCATTATTTACATAACTGGACCAAAATTGGCCAGTGAACTTGCAAAACACAAATAATTTGACAAAGCTTAACCAGAATGTATAAAATAAAAAACTCCCACCACACAAAGCATGTAAACCACATTGAAAACACTATCCAATCATTCATTCAATCTATTCAATCCAATAAAGTGATGGATGATGGCTCTGTCACAAATTTACACTGTAAATTGGTTCTTCATTGCAATCAGTCCATACAATATGAGCACTAACTGACAAATTAGGGTTGGATTCACCTTATATACTCCTATCCCATCTGTCTGGACCATTTGGTTGGGATTTGGGAACCTTAATGGCCGATTCCTAAAATCTAGGAAATCTTGTCATGACAACTTTTAAAGTTGTCATGACAACTTTGACAACTTTTGTCAAAATTGCCATTTTCACAACTTGAGTGTCCTAATTGGTTCTAAACTTTACCAATTGACCTCAAATGGTTAGAAAACAACAAAACATTAAAAATATTCCCAATTTGGGAGTTTGGTCAACTCTTTGACTTTTGAGTTGACTTCTAGGCCTTAGACTCCTAGAATCAACTAGACTCAAACCACACAACCCTAATCTTTCCAAACCTAAACCACACCTCAAACACACACTAGGGACTTTATACTTAGCCCTTATTCATGGATGGTTGGCTAAACCAACCTACAAGCCAAAATAGTTCAGATCTTCTAGTAGACCTTAAGGGTGCTCCTGCACCAGTAATAGAAGTTGATTATCTTCTTGATTTAAAGGTTTTGTTTCAGTTATGATTAGATCCTTGTAAGTTGATGCATATTTGATTTGAAGCTATCACTTCTCCATTGCGACCTCTCCCGCACAAACAACATCATATTCTAAATGACCTACCAATTGACCTCATGTAATACACAAATTTATGCAAAAAATATGCATTGCACACCAAGATGTAGTTGCTAGTTTATTATTTAAAACAAATATAAATATAGGAGGAAATCCCTAGTAACCACTCAGGTTACCTTTGCGCACCTATAACTCTTAAACTGCAAGTCAGATTTTAACAATTTTTTTGGACATAGCTCCATATGTGAGTTAAGAGCTTAAAGCTAAGGTTTTGGCTTCTGGGTGATAGAGACCGTCGAACACATAGTGGTCAAAAAATAGCCTTTTCAAAGTGTTGTCTGATACTTGCTATGTTCTTGCACACTCAGCTCACAGAGGTCTGCAAAATGTGAATTGGAAAGCAGCCATTACTGCAGTTGGAGTACTACTAAATCCGATTCTAACTAAACAAACTTTCATTCATAGGCTGAGAGGGTAGGGCTTCTCCAATTGAAGCACTGGCTCTTTAAAAGCTTCAAAACGGTGCAGTTAAATCTGGTAAATGTTGACGGAAGAAGCTTTTGGACAGTCAGAAAAGAAGAGATTCCCAAACTATGTCCTCCTCTTCCTCCTTTTCATGAATTTCTTGCACAGGAGGAACGCTTTCGAACCAAATCTCGTCCCAGTCTCGCCATAGAAAATTGGGAATAGAATTAGGGTTTTTATCTTGTGATGGACAAATCGGCGTTGAATCTGCAGCAGCCGGGTCGGTTTCGAGCGATTCCTGTGGCAAATTTTCATCAGCTTGTTTGGAATGGCAGGCAGGGCCTCTGAAACTGCTGCTTGACTGTGGCTGCAGCTTCTTCTTCTTTCGGTCTGGGAAGAGATGGGGGAAATTGAGAAGAGCAGGGTCACCGCGCCAGCGAAAACAGGCCTGGTCATACGCAAAGGCTGCGCTTTCAGCGGTGTCGAAGGTGCCAAGCCAGACGCGCGATCGATTCCCCGGGAGTCGCATTTCGGCCGCCCATTTTCCCCACCGCCGCTGCCGAACTCCTCTGTAATGCACGCGCTTCTCATCCCTCTGTATTTCCCTCTTTTGCTCTTTGCCTGCTTGCGGCGCCATTCAAAATCGAAATCCTGTGAAGAAAAGCGTCCACAATCAGTGTAAGAAACGACATCTTTACCAATTTAAGCACTTAAATTTCAGGAAATCGACTGTATCTTATGAAAGGGAAGATTTGTCCCCAATTTTTTTTGCAGGGAGAGTTTTGTGGTATATGTAGATCTATTGTAATTAGATTTCTTTCAAAATTAGGGGTTTGACAATTGTATTATTCAATAAGCAGGATTTTTTTTTATTGGAAGTTAAATTGTGCTTTGATTTGTTTCTGGATTGCATTGTTAAAATTTTGTTAGTATCAATATTTCTAATTAGATTATCTTATTAGGAGAAAAAGTACTCTCAGATTATCTTATTAAGAGAAAAAGTACTCTCAGATTCAAAATCATTGACCCATGTTTAGAGTAGTGGTTCACAACAACTTATTGACTATTGTATTTCTCTCTTTACTTCATGTGGACTTTTTCATCTACAAAATTGTTTTTTAGCTATTTGAGAGAACAAGCCCTGGGCCGAAGCTCTTTGGTAAGGACTTAGGGCTATCCATTCCCCCAAATTTCCCAAGGCAGAACCTGGTCTTATCTCTTATGATGTGAGCCTTGCACTCAACAAGATTTGATTCCTAGTATCTTCTCTTTTTTGTTGTTCACTGTATGTAAACTGTCCTTTATTGTATTCTTTTGTTCCTATTGATTTAATACCAAAAAAGGGTCCATGAACTTTTTGAACAGTGTTTTATTGCATTATTTTCTTCTCATTGATTCACTACCAAAAAAAGGTGGATGCACTTTTCAGCAACTTTCCTGTCCCACCATAATGTCTATTTTTTTTCATAAGTTATTTTTTAAAATAAAATAATAAATAATCAATCAATTAGCTCATGAGTATAAAATAAGAAGCAACCAGTCAATTGGTTTGAAAAAAGTTGATTGTGTATAAAGACATGGGGGATGAAAATCTTAGATAGATACTATTATTACAATTAGATTTGATAGTCATATGATGGTGCAAAACTATTTCAAAAGAGGAGCATTCTTTCACAAACTATAGAAAGTTAGATAGATTAATTAAATCAACACAAATAATAAGTTATGATTAGTATTATATAAACAAATTAAAATATCTTAAAAATTATATAGAGAGATAATTCTAACATTAACATAAAAATATAAAAATAATTTATCATTACTCTTAAAATTATTATAAAAGAAAAAATTATAACACTTTCAAACATGTTATCTAAAATATTTTCAATCTCAATTTATCTTCATAATAAAAATAAAAACATGTAGGGAAGAGCCGATGTTCCAATTAATCATGTTTTAATTATCATCAAGTCCATCAAATTTTAATTACTGATTATAGAGAAACAAAATTATAATAATAATAAGTCTATTAATAAATATATCATGTATCAATAATCCCTCATCAACCTTTTAATAAACTAGCCTACATCAAATTCATAAATATTAACTTTTAAAAATCTAAAAAAGATAAAAGTCCATTAATAAATATATCATGTACTAATAGCCCCCAACTACTACTGAAATAGTTCCAATTCACAATTACATTTTTTGAAGTGGTTGTAAGTAGCATAGAAATTGCATTCAAAAACAAAAAAATATTATGAAAAGACTACTGTCTCGTAAGTAACTGCATTAAAAAATGTTCAGTATTTAACAGAATAATATTAAATGCAGCCACTGTCCAATAATACCTGTTTTGTCATTCAAAGATAGGGCTCTGGCCATAGATTTGAACATGAAACATTAGAATATAAATCCTTGGGGGAGATCCAATAATTCAATCATACTCTAATTTAGCGTGACTTCCAATATTCAGACTTAGACTTTCAGGCCTACAAAACTTCAAAAATGAGCACAAATGAAGTATCTGATAGATGATAAAAAATGACAGAGCTGATCAATAAAGGAGAGAAGAGAACTCACAAGAAAATTGCAGAGAAAAAATTAGCTTCCCCTTTCTGTTCCCCAAAATTTGTGTGAGATTTGCACATTCTGAGCTCCATGTTTTTATATACTTTTTCAGATAAACTTTGCGAGCAGCAAAACTAAATTGAAGAGATCAGCCAATGGGAAACGGTGAATGGATTGAAGAGAAGCTGCGTATAAGATTATACGATGGAGATGAGAGAATCTCATTTTGTGGACTGTGGGGACAAAAGCATGACAGTATCAAATTAATGGTGCACACAGCCCTACCCACGTGAAATGATCTTATCATCCAATAAAATGAACGGAATCTTTACTCCAAAAGTAAAGGTCGAGAGGAATATGAAAAAGGCCCTCCTGCCTTAAATGTTGCCTCAATATTGGGTGGAAGTAAAGTTTTGACATACATTGCATTTGCTATAACTTTTGTGTCTATGAGCTGTCTGGTATCATTATCCATATTGTTCGTTTGTCCAACCTATTTCACATTGTTTTTTCCTTTTACAGAGGGGCAGCGTACTAGCAGCTGTTAGAGTTAACTTTGTGCATTTGTAGAGTCTAAATTGTATATCGGATTTTAATGATTTTCTTTTCATTTCTATATGTTACGTAGCTACTTCAAAAATGTGTTTTGTCTTTTGGGTATCTAGGAAGCTCCTTGCATAATTCGTTAAGCATCAAAGGTTCAAAAAACGATCCTTTCAAAGTGTCGTCTGATACCTACTTAAAGATGCCTCAATAATTGTCCACTCAAAATTGCTAGTACTTATGGAAAATGTCCTAGTAGTCGTGCACAAATGTCCTAGATGTGGTGCACAAATGGGCCATTTATGAACCAAAAAAGCTAAAAGATGACCAGCTATTGGTACATGTGAAACTTATTAATGGGCTTTCAATTATCATTTTTTTGGCTCCTTCAAAATTAGTAATTGGGAGGTTGGGTGCACAAGGAGTGTACAACTATTGGAACATGCTCGGCTACTGGTGCTCTTCCCATAATTGGCATTAATTTTTCACGGGCCATTAGATAAAGATGCAAAAGATCCTGGTTTACATTGTGTATGCTTTTTGCACTCAATGTTTTGGATCACACTCAGTGGTCCATCATTAGGAAGAGGAAAGTGTTATTACACACTAACCTCTTCTTGATGATGGACCACTTAGTGTGATTTGAAACGCCGAGCAAAAAAAGCATACACGTCTTCTACAATCCTATTACACACTTTCATCTTCCTAATGATGGACCACTGAGTGTGATCTAAAATGTCAAGCAAAAAAGCATACATAATGTAAACGATAAGCTCCTGCATCTTTAAGAATTAGAGTTTAGCCTAATGATCTGCAACTTATCTCATTACAAGGTGAACCCCCCATATTACATCTCCAGCAATGTACAACTGACCTTGATCCACATTGTAAGCAAATCAGATGTTGACACAATTTTTTTTTTCAAATACACAAATAGAATAGTAGATATTGAGAAGGGTTTTATAGGGAGTGAGGAGCGTAATCCTATGTAATAACTTAGAGAAGGGGTTAAATGATGTAAAAGAAACCTTGTTCAAGGACTAGTTGAGGAGGTAGTGACTCTCAGGGGAATTCAAGTTATATACCCTCAAGAAGGAGAGTTAGCTTTATCTAATCAAGATTTAACTTTGTTTATCAATGGATTGCATGTAATTTAATAAGATAAATCATTGGAAGTGTTGGGCCTCTTCCCTTTCTAAAAAATTTACAAGTACCATATTTTATAATTAGATGTCTCATTAGTATCAAATGTAATTACCAAACATAATATTAGACGATTAGATCTATAAATGTAAACACAACATATTCAAATTCCTCTATATTCTATAAAAAAATCAATCATCAACATAATTTGACTATTTACATACATAAGATTCCTATGACAATTTTTTATTATTTAATTATTTTTTCAAAGAAACCTTCTAAATAGTGGCTAATTATCCTTGTAATTTGGAAGTTTTTGTTCCGATTTGTTCTAATATATATATATATATATATATACACTAAGTTTATATTTCATAGATAAGGGCCCCATTGGAACCCTCACCAATTCCAATAATTGATGACTATCATTTGGTCTTCCAATACCAAATGATGTGGAGAGTGGTGGTCGAGTGCAATCAAAATTTTATCATTTACAAAAGTGTAAGTTGATTCGTCCTCACTTTTCCTTTATTTTTTCCCAAAAGCTAAAAGTTCTCATTCTCAAATTCAATTTCTAAGGTATTTTCAATAGAATGAAAAAGAATCTTTTTCACTTTCAACTCTTTCTCTATGTAAGCGTGTGTGTTATGTGGGAAGCATCTAAGCCAACTAAAATTTAAATTATATAAAGAAGACATTTCCTTTATTATTTAAATTTTAGTTGGCTAAATAGTCATGAATTGATATATGTACCCTTTCAAACTCTACTTATCACCTCAAACTTTTATGCTATTCTTCTTATTGCATTTTTTTTGTCTTTTTGTATATATATAAAATATATGAAAAGAAGGTGAAAAGCTTGAAGTGTGGATTATTATATAACTAGTTTTTAATACTATTTTAAAAATTAATTTATATTTTAAATACATTTATTTAAAATATAGAGAGATCTCAATTAGATATTATTTTATTGATTTAAGAGTTATTTTATTATATTAAATATCATTGTATTTATTCAAGAGTTATTTTATTTTACATTAGAACATTTATTATTATTTTACATATAGACAAAATTTATTGTATATATTTTTTGTTTGTGTACATAAAAAATATACATGTTAGTTGAAATCTACAATGCAAGAAAGCAATACTTATAACCAAGAATAACAGACATTAGAGGAATTGTACCAGTAGTTGTTATAGCTAACTTTGCACACCCATAGATCTTAAACGACACATCAGATTTTGACATTTTTTTGTTGTTAATTAAATCATTATTGATTTAATTATTAAGACACCTTATTCACTTATTAATTAAATTATTATTGATTTAATTATTAAGTCACTTTTTTATCTCTAGTTTACTTAAGCTAAACTTTATGCATGTTATAATTAATTCTTTTATTAATTATTCATGCAACCAAGGTTTCTCCACATTTTGGTGTTTGATCTCCTTTATAAGGATTGATCTCTTTGTATTTTGTAATTCCAATCCATTATTATTGAATCCATTAAAGATGTTTCCTCTTCCACAGATCTCTTATTTCTGGCCTTCATAGCTTTTGCTTCTCTCTTTTTGTAACAGGTGTTTGCATGCAGGCGATTCTTGGGAGCTGTGGGGTTGAGTTTTTCAAAAACTCCAATATGGTATCATAGCTCTAGATCTTCATGCCCATGTTCTCTTCATGAGAGATTTGGGCTTGTTCTTCAGATCTGTGTTTTCGAGAGGTTTTGTCTCAGATTTTGGTGGATTTTTGGGGGGTGGGGGGGAGCTATTTTTTGAGCACTTTGGGCAAAAAATGACATCACGGCTGCGTCTAGAATGTCCAAAAATCCATATTTTCATATAAGGCACGTCCAATTTGGACACAGTTGAAATTTGGGCCCTCTTTTTTCCATGGACAACTTTGGCACATTTTTCGAGAAAAAAATTGTTCAGTTTTCATGCCACCTCAGTTTTCGCGCCACCTTGAAATTCACGCCACCATTTTTTTTTGCATGACAATTTGGATTTCTTGGTTCTCTTCTTATTTTGGAGCAGTCTTAAGTTTTTTGCTTGTATCTTGAGCAAATGGAGGCGTTTTTGGCCAAACGAGATATCGTTGGAAAGCTGGTTCAGAGATCGATCTAATTTTTTAGGTTTGAATTTCTGATTTTGCTGTCTTGCAACAGTTTTTTCCAGTCAAAGTCAAGGTTCCTTTTTGCACTCTGGGAGCCATATCTTGCTCATCCAGACTCCATTTTTCAACTTTTGCATGACGTTGAAAAGATGATTCAATGCTCTATATTATCTTATAGGTCTCACACCCATAATTTGCTTTGGGTACTTTTTATTCAGTTTTTTTGCATTTTTGTAATCTGGTGATTATCTTGGATGTTTCAGGTCCTGGGATCGTTTTCCTTGCTTGAGATGACTCCTTTTTAGATGTTATTCATGTTTCTATAGCTTTTTGTCATTCCTGGATATTGTAGACATCTATTTCTGTCGCATTTCTTTTTTGGAAAACACACTGGGATAAAGTGTCATCTGATGCATGTTTGGGATCTGAGACTTTTTTGTGCCTTTTTGTACTCGCACTACATTATAAAGTGTTATGGGGGGTTTGTTTTACCTTTTTTCAAGTGAATGTTCATTCCACGACATTAGCCTCATGATGTGTGTCAAGAGAGTGATCCTTCCACGACACCATCCTTTATATGTGTTTGTACTCTCTAATGCACTTTTTGTGTTCCTGGTTCTTCCACATGCAATTATTCTTGGCAGTCTGGTTCAGTGTACCTGTCATACATCTCTGTGCTCAGCGTTATAGGGGGGTATCTCTTATTGGTTCTAATACTTCCTTGGTTCGATAGAGTGATCTGTGTATTCGGTATTTGTTCCTACGTACTAAGCAGATGCATTGGCTGGGTACCTGTGCATTTCAGTGAGATGGATCATTTACCATATGGACACTCTTTCATTCCTGTTTTGGAGGTATCCTTCTATCTTCGATTGATCAACTCTTCAGGGTTTGTTTACAATCTTCTCTACCTGATCATGTTCTATTACAGTAGAGGTTCCAACAGTTATTCTTCGACAGTGTTTGTAGCTTAATGCTTCAGAGGTATTCTACATGTTCTTCCTTTGTTCCTAGTCTTCTGGGACATTCTCTAGTTGGAGGCTTCTTCAGTCCTTCACTAGTCTTCATCTCTTTTTGGATAGGGGTTTTTCCCACTGGGTTTTCTCCTTTTTCTCCTCTTTACAGAGATTTTTCGTACTTAGGTACCTGACCAGGGCTTGTTGTTGGGACCCATTTTCTGCTTTTAGTAGTTATTTATAGGTTTTTAGCTTCTCCTTAAGTTTATCTTAAGGGGGGTGTTAGAGTAAAAAAGTATTTTCACTTATTACTTAAATCATTATTGATTTAATTATTAAGATACCTTATTCATTTATTAATTAAATCATTATTGATTTAATTATTAAGTCACCTTTTTATCTCTAGTTTACTTAAGCTGAACTTTAGGCATGTTATAATTAATTCTTTTATTAATTATTCATGCAACCTAGGTTTCTCCACCTTTTGGTGTTTGATCTCCTTTATAAGGATTGATCTTTTTTGTATTTTTAAATTCCATTCTATTATTATTGAATCAATTGAGAATGTTTCCTCTTCCACAGATCTCTTGTTTCTGGCCTCCATAGCTTTTGCTTCTCACTTTCTATGGCAGGTGTTTGCATGCAGGTGATTCTTGGGAGTTGTGGGGTTGAGTTTTTCATCAACTCCAATAGTAACGATACACAATATGGGATAGTTATGCGTGCAAGGGTAAAAAAGTGGTTATTTCAAAGTGTCACCCAATACCTACTTAAAGATAC
Source organism: Thuja plicata (assembly GCA_018584345.1). NCBI lineage: Eukaryota > Viridiplantae > Streptophyta > Pinopsida > Cupressales > Cupressaceae > Thuja > Thuja plicata. The sequence goes on along the minus strand of MU227121.1, from coordinate 149,965 downwards.
ACCAATAATTGTGCTTTACAACCACCTCAAAAATTTCCAATACTTTTGCATAAATGTCTAAGTAGTTCTACCTAAAAAATTGCCAATACTTATGCACAAATGTCTAAATAGCTCAAAAATTTGAAGTATTGGGGATATTGTAAGTGGGCGGCTATTGGTACATGATATATTTATTAATGAGCTTTTAGTTATCATTTTTTGGTTTCTTTAAAGTTAGTAATTGGGGGGTTGGGTGAGCAAGGAGTGAATGGTAATTGGAACATAGGTGGTAACTCATGCTCTTCTCCTAATGGAGTAGAAAAACACTAGAAAGTCATGTGTTACAACCTTTTTCCTACATAAGTTCAGTCTATGATGCATTCTCGTAAGGTACATCATTCAATTGATTCAAGTAAGGTAACAATGTTGGTAAAAAATGACAGCTTTAGAATGCAAATGAGTATTGAAGTGCTTCAAGATTAGAACTTGTAGTGTTCAAAATGGTGGGAAATGAATAAAAAATATAGCCCAAGCAATGAATTAAGCAATTTTGAGCAATGAAGAAGACACAAAGGCTATTAATGGGTGGAAATTACACTGCTACTAGATTTTTCATGGGATGGATCTAAAGATCAAATACGCTTGTTGGTAAATCTCTTTCATTTGGTCAAGATCTAATCTTGCAAACAACTAGTTTAGAAATTCAACTTTCCTAGAGAAACGATTCTTGAGTAGTGGAAATCATCATGTAATTTAATGTTTTCAAGTTTTGTCAATCCAAGCCATATATTTTCAAATTATCACGATTTCCTTGTACAAATCTTTACTGGCCCCTATTTTGGCTTGCTAATTAGGAAGGTGAAACAAGGTATCTTGTTTACCACAACGAAATGTGAACAATTTGTTGACAAATGCCATCAGTAGGTTTAAAAATGAATTTGAAACATTCTATAGAGCATTTGGATAGATAGGGAGCTAAGTCACGATCTCAGCGCAACAAACAATGTGATAATCAAAGCTTGCTAGCTCATGATATGAATGATTAAGTGAAGCATACACCAAGGACGAAAAAACACTTCATGATATAACCCACTAGCAAACTTATGATATCATGGAAGGAAGAGAGAGATACCATGAATCCAATAGTCTAGCAAGTTTTGTTATGCTACGTGATTTGTGGGAGAGGAAGAGGAGGAGAAGGGAAGGCTAGCAAGTTGTATAATGCTAGTTTTGCTCATCCCAAAGATAAAGGGAAGGAGAATTGATGGTCTAGAAAGATGGGTTATCCTAGTCAATTCTAGCTTGAAAATTTTGCGCATAGGGCATCTTGAAAATTTTTGCGCTCAGGGGTGGCTTTGAAATTTTGCGCTTAGGGGTGGCTTGAAAAGTTTTGCACACAGGTGGGACTTATGGGATCAGTCATTCAGAAAGCATTGTCTCCGTGTGGATCCAAAAAAAGAAATCAATCCTAAGGAAATCATAGTCTCCTTAGGGATCAAAGAAAAGAGCGATCAGTCCTAAGGAAAGCATAGTATCCTTAGGGATCAAAGAAAAGAGCGATCAATCCTAAGGAAAGCATTGTATCCTTAGGGATCAATAAGGATGATCAGTCCCAAGGAAACCATTATCTCCTTAGGGGTCAATAAATTTTCATAATGTAAAAGGAGGCCACATATATGCCCCCCCCTCCTTACGATGGTGACATAAGAGTATGGGGACATCATAAGGAAAAGAGAATACGAATACATACTTCCAACGACAAGGAGATATATCCTTAAAAAAATAGTATATGATATAACCCTAGCAAAGAGTGAAAACCCTTATTAATCAAGGAAAGGATATCCCCAAGTGGGAAGAGGCCCTCGAAAGAAAAAGATCTTGGTTATAAGACGTCTACCTTCAAGAGTTGTTCTTGAACAAAGATGACATCTTCAAGAAAAAGAGGGGGGCTAGAAAAAGAATGCACCCTTTTAGCCCCCTAGTGCTAGGTGAAAAAGGGATTCTTAATGAAGGACAACACATTGTAAGCCCCCAAGTAAGGGTATTTGTTTATGGACATGCGCTTTGCAAAAAATGAAATGATTGCAACTTGGGATATTTTGACCTCCTAAAAAAGAGAAGATCCTTACATGAACAAAAAACTCCATGCAAGAAATGATATCATGTGACAAACAAATATCACATAACAGAGAGAAAGTGAATCATTGCAAAGGATCAAGATATTGAGAAATGAAGCCTTGCCCCCTATGATCAAGTATACAAACCTTCCCTATTTCTAGGTGAGGGAAAACTTGGCAAAGGACAACACATTATGTACCCCAAGTGAAAGGTCATTTATAATATGCATTGTGCTTTCAAGCAAAGAATTTTTTTTAAAATTGAGATGTAAATCTCCTGAAAAAGAGAATATCCTAACGTAAACAAATAATTCTAAGCAAGAAAAGATATTATGTTATAAAAGACACAACTTAACAAAGGTAGTAAATGGGTTCTTGGAATAGGAGATTGAAATAGTACCTCTTTCCCCCCAAGTATGGAGTAAAAGATTAAGAAATACTTTTATGTTTCTCACAAAGTATGATTGCACCACCATAAATGACAATGAGCCCCCAAAGTCTAGGCTAGCAATGTCACATAGTGAGGAGCAACATAATTGGAACTTAGATGTTATTTATAATTATCATGGAAAAGGTACCATTCATTGTTACATGTCATTTGAATCATACTGCAATGAATGAATTCTTGAATTTTATACTTTAAATCATAACATTCATTAGCTTTATGGCCAGAGTTTGATGATACATACAAATGGAAGAATTGTGTTTTTTTTTTTTTCCCATTTATTCTTTAAAGGAAGAGTAATTAAGTTTACATTGAAAAGATCAAACAAAATACTCTCTTTAGAAAAGTGTGATGTACATTTCTCAAGGATTTCAAGGCTTTGTTGCACACATCCTATACCATTTTATAGGATCCTGAAATTTATTCTTTCCGAACCCCGACATCCAGAAACTTTGGGATCCTGAAATTTGGACCCTAGGTCAAGGTCGAGGTCTACCATGACCTAGGTCAGGGTAGAGGTCGACCTTGACCCTGAGGTCAACAATCTCAGAATCACAGAGTAGAATGCCATAAAAGGTATGAGAAAAGTGGAAAATAGGGTAGAATCAGGGGGGAAAAGTAGATCCAAGTCAAAGACATGACCCCAAACCACTTACTCAGAGGGCTAAACAAGTCCAACATGGAAGTGCTTCCATTTTCCGACGATACATTTAGCCCCCACTTTAGCAAGGGTATGGACTCGATGCAAACTCTTAGTAAAGGAGATCATAAATAAAAGATAATCTTATTGAAATCAAAGGGACAAAGCAATCCTCAAGCCCCCAGGGACTCAAGTCCTTTTCAACCCCAAGATTACAATAAGAGAGACATTACCAATCAAAGAAAAGGAGAGAGAGGAGTGGCTAGCTCACCCAATAAGATGTGTGTATCTCACTGTGAACCACAAAAAGGATAGGATGACCCACCAAGAAAGCACTTGATAGTCACCCCATAAAGTTGTGCGCCTTCTGGCGGCTTTGTGCATGTATGTAGTGCGTCTTCTAATGAATTTTATGAAGTATCCATGGATCCATATCCCCATATCACTGTGGAATACATTTGTAAAATCCGTATCTCTTCAGGATTTAGCAACTTATGTGTTACCTTCCGAGGATTTAGCATATTGAATTGTAATTGAATGCGTATCCCTTCAAGATTTAGCAACTTATGTGCGTTACCTTTAGAGGATTTAGCATGCTGCAAAATAAAAGGTTAGAACAAAAATGCATAATATAGAATGAGGGAGGCCATATATATGCCCCCTCCTTAAGATGGAAAAGTACATACTATGTTGTCATGTTAAGGAAAGAAAAGAACAAGGATAAAGCCTTCTTCAACAATATCAAGACAATATCCATAGACAACACCCAGTCCAAGCCAAGAAGGTCACAAATCCTATGAGGCCATGGAAGGGGCGAATGAAAAGAGATATCATGCAAGAAGTGAAAAAGTAACCCTTGTGAGGGATATCACACTATTCAATTTCCAAGGTGAGAGATTTATCATCCATGGAAACCCAATGTTAAACAACGAAATAGGTTATGATCAAGGACATAGATCCTCAATGCAAACCAAAATTTTCATGTATGATTGGATATCACATAATAGATAGATACTGGTTAACCAGGGGGGAAAAGTAGATCCAAGTCAAAGACCCATTCAAGGCGCTTGACATGACCCCAAACCACTTACTCGGAGGGCTAAACAAGTCCAAAATGGAAGTGCTTCCATTTTCCGACGATACATTTAGCCCCCACTTTAGCAAGAGTATGGACTCAATGCAAACTCTTAGTAAAGGAGATCATAAAGAAAAGATAATATTATTGAAATCAAAGGGACAAAGCAATCCTCAAGCCCCCAGGGACTGAAGTCCTTTTCAACCCCAAGATTACAATAAGAGAGACATCACCAGTCAAAGAAAAGGAGAGAGAGGAGTGGCTAGCTCACCCAATAAGATGTGTGTATGTCACTATGAACCACAAAAAGGATAGGATGACCCACCAAGAAAGCACTTGATAGTCACCCCATAAAGTTGTGTGCCTTCTGGCGACTTTGTGCATGTATGTAGTGCGTCTTCTGACAAATTTTATGAAGTACCCATGGATCCATATCCCCATATCACCATGGAATACATTTGTAAAATGCATATCTCTTCAGGATTTAGCAACTTATGTGTTACCTTATGAGGATTTAGCATATTGAATTGTAATTGAATGCGTATCCCTTTAAGATTTAGCAACTTATGTGTGTTACCTTCAGAGGATTTAGCATGCTGCAAAACAAAAGGTTAGAAAAAAAATGCATAATATAGAACGAGGGAGGCTGTATATATGCCCCCTCCTTAAGATGGAAAAATACATACTATGTTGTCATGTTAAGGAAAGAAAAGAACGAGGATAAAGCCTTCTTCAACAATATCAAGACAATATCCATAGACAACACCGAGTCCAAGCCAAGAAGGTCACAAGTCCTATGAGGCCATGGAAGGGATGAATGAAAAGAGATATCATGCAAGAAGTGAAAAAGTAACCCTTGTGAGGGATAGCACACTATTCAATTTCCAAGGTGAGAGATTTATCATCCATGGAAACCCAATGTTAAACAACGAAATAGGTTATGATCAAGGACATAGATCCTCAATGCAAACCAAAATTTTCATGTATGATTCGATATCACATAATAGATAGATACTGCTTAACCAAGGGAAAAGTGGATCCCAGAAAGACAGAAAAGAAGGAGACTGCATCCTTGCCCCCCAAGCGTAGGAACAAGGATGAAAGGGGACCTATTATATCACTCACAACACTATGCAAGACAACGAGCCCCCAAGGATTAGGCTAACATTTTTTACATAATGTGGAGCTCCATAATAGGAACATAAATGTTATTTAGAGAAAACGGGATTGAAATACAACCCATTGCCACATGATATATAAATAACTTTACTATCAATGTGTTGCCTAATCTTATAATGTAAAGCTTGACATTCATTAGTAGAGTGATCATGAAATCTATGATACAAACAAAAAGGAAGAGGCTTCAAGTGTGGACTACATTTCTTTTTGCGTTTAGGTCTAGTAATCATCTTTGCACGAAGGATTTTAGGCAAAAGAACTTCTTGGTCAAATTCCTTCATAGGGTCATCATGTTTTGAAGTGTTATTTGAGATGTTGGTAACATTGATGTTTTGTTGAGGATTAATTCCCAACCCATAAGAAAGCTCATACCCCCCATTCTGTAAGGGAATTTGAATTCCCGGTTTATGCTTACCACATCCTTGACCATGGAATCCTTGTTTAACTAGTAAATGACAACCAAGATCATAATGAGAAGCCATATCAGAAGGATTCAATGGAACTTCAGTAGTCACTATGTCATCACTAGTAGGTTTGACAGATTCATAGTGGGTAGAAGCAACAACAAAATTATTACGAAGGGCATTAAAAGTAGAAGAAAAAGCTCGTTGTTCAAACTCTCTTTGTGGCTTCATAAAATCAAGATTAGAAAATTTATACTCTCCAATAAAGGTAGGATTAAATTCCAAGGTTCCCTAATCATCTCCAGGAAGAGCATTAGAGGAAGAAGGATTACTATTAGGCATGGGAATATTGTGGGTTTGAATATTCAAACAAGGATTTGGCTCATCATCCGCATGAAGTGTATATATCATGTTGTTGTGAATAAACTTGACTTTACGGTGAAGGGTGGAAGGAACGGGTGGAATGAACAACATGAATCTTATGCAACCAAGGTCTACCCAAAAGGAGGTTATAATTAAGAGGTCCAGGCATAACATGAAAAGGAGTATTCAGGATGACAGGACCTACTTTGATAGGTAAGGGAATGATGCCCAAAGTTTTCTTATCAATGTTATCAAATCCACGTATAGGAACATTATCATGTTGAATAGTTGAAATATTGGCTTTAATCGCTTTGAGCATGTCCATGCTACAAATATTAAGCCCAAATCCATTATCAATCAAGGTCCTACGAATGATACTCTTATTGATAGTAACAACAACCATAAGAGCATCATATTGATTTTGTACTTCTTTAGAAGGTAAATCCTTTTGAGTAAATACAATGTCAGGAGGACCCGGGGTAGCATGCATGCAGTGTAAGAAGGCATTGATGTTCTCTTGATTAGGAGGTGGAGTGGGAAGAGTTGCTAGATCTTTTTGCAAGGCTTCATGGTAGGTAGGTGAAGTTTGGAGAAGCTCCCATAAAGAAATCTTGGCAGGGGTATTGCACAATTGGTTTATCAAATCATATTCTTTGCTAGGAAGACGGGGTGGAGGAGGAAGAATGGGTTGAGAAGGTGGTAAAGAAGCTGGAACAGTAGGCTGAGGATTATTCCTTGTACAATAGGCATGTGAAACAGAATCTGTGTTATCAAAGAAATCCAAAGGATCCCTAGGTTTACCCTTGATAGTAATGCGAGGACAACCTTTAATAGTCAACAAGGGTTTTGGATAAACCATGTTAGTTGTCTCAACACTATGAATAGATTCACA
>MU227121.1:130580-142454 GCA_018584345.1 Thuja plicata | reverse complement strand
CCCTAAAGGGGAAAGAAGGTAAATTATATTCTAAAGTAGGCTCATAGAAAAGACATATATTAGGAGAAGAATTAACATCAATCCTCAACTCATCTCCATAAAGAGAAAGATTAAAGTCATCTGCTTGGTCTAATATATCCTTACAAGGTAATACAAGAGAGGACAAAGCAACATAACACACACTAAATGAAGTCTTTCTAGGTGTATCAATGTTGTAAATAGTGGAACATGAAGGTAACCATGCACACACCCTATGGTAAAGGTTAATTGAAGATGTTGTAGAGGAGAATGAAATAGGAAAAGGTCCATGGAGATCTTATTTGAATAATTTTCATCCTCACTTCCATGCACCTCATTAGGGGATCTATCCTCTTTCGCAACAAAAGCTTCATCAAAGTATTCAAAACAAAAATCATACATGTTGAACACAAAGTAACATTACAAACATGAAAAATGTAAATATTTTTGTATTTTTAAAGAAATTTGCGATTTTTATTTTTAAAATATAAATGCAAAAGCTTAAAAAAAATCCACTTTTATATGCATGTAAGACCTAACATAAAATGCAAATCTAACACCAAAAAGAAAGAGTTGTCTATTGCGGGTTTACCAAAATGTAAGATGGGAAAATATGAAGATCTTTAGATAGGGTTTTGAACAATGGGGATTTGCACATAAAAGAGACCATATGCCACATTTAACCAATTATATTTAATTTTAATGGTAAGGAATGTAGATCTAGAAATGTTTGCAAAGGATAATGGAATAAAATACATACCTCCGAAAAAGAATCTGCTGAAAATCTTGTCAAACAGTCTCAGAAATTGTTGGTTTCCTCTATACTAAACCGAAACTGTGAGATCTACAAAACTCAAAAAAAAAAATTCTGATCCAGGTCAACCTTGACCTCTTTGCCGGGGCGCAATCATACCCCATAATGTCGACCTCGACCTGTACTGCTCTGACAGAAATTATGTTCGCGTATCCCGGAAGTTGGCCGAAAAGGGTATCCAAATCTGCTCTTAAATTCGATGTCATGTACTTGTACCTTCAAAAAAATGGTTTTGTTTGTTGGGGGAGGGGTTTGCCTTAGTCAAACCCCAGTTTTGGAATTAACCTTAAAATATAATTGAAATTGCAGAGATAAACAAAGTAAATGAACAAATTCACCTTGCTCGTACAGAAACCCTTGTGATAGATTCGAATCCTTGGATCCACAAGTATGGATGTGCCAAATGGATGTAAAATTTAGAATGTAGGATGTAGGATGTCTCAAATCAATTTCTTTTGGATCTTCAACACCAATCTTGAATGGATCTTGGAATAGGAAGAAGCTTGCATGGATGTGGATAGAGAAATCTTCAACAAGAGAGTTCCATAGAGCTTTGAATCCTTCAATGGCTACCAATGGATCTCCTTGATGAATTGGATGCTTGAGTGCTTGAATGTTTGAATGCTTCCTTCAATAGATTATGCATAGAGTTTGTATGGATGGAATTGCTTCTTTCCTCTTAGCTTTCACACTTACTTCACTTAGAGAAAATGAGAGGAGAAGGCTTCCTTATATACCAATCTAGGGCACAATCTTCTAGAGAGGCCTACATAGGAGAATTAAATCCTCATTAGACCTATATCCCTAGAAGTGGACTTATATTAAATATAATTTCAAGAGTTATTACTTCGAAACCCGAAACAACCGACCCGGAAGCGGGAAATAATTCTTTTCGAACCCCAACATCCAGAAACTTTGGGATCCTGAAATTTGGACCCTGGGTCAAGGTCGAGGTTGACCCTGACCTAGGTTAGGGTTGAGGTCGACCTTGACCTATGTCAGGGTCGAGGTCGACCTTGACCCTAAGGTCAAGAATCTCAAAATCATAGAGCAGACTGCCAGAAAAGGTAGGAGAAAAGTGGAAAATAGGGCAGAATCAGGGGGAAAAAGTAGATCCAAGTCAAAGATCCATTCAAGGTGCTTGACATGACCCCAAACCACTTACTCGGAGGGCCAAATCAGCTTAAAATGGAAGTGATTCCATTTTCCGACGATACAGGAACAAAATGGAATTTGTTCGGACAACAACAACTAAGAGGAGTTTTAATATCTTGAAGCAGAAAGTAATGGAGCATTTCGTGTTAGCACTTCTGGATTTCAAAGAAGTGTTCCAAGTTGATTGTCATGCAAGTGGGACAACGATGGGATTCCAATTTTAAGTAAAGAGGGAATATCTATAGCTTATTTCAGTGATAATCTAAATGAAGCAAAAAGAAAGTATTTTGTGTACGATCAAGAATTCTATGCGATTGTGAAAGCACTCAAGAAATGTACACGCTATATGTTGCCCAAAGATTTTGTGTTGTACATCGATTATCATGCATTATAATTCATTAATAGCCAAGCTAAATAAAAAATACATGGAGTGGGTTAAATTATTGCAAAGTTATTCATTTATTTTGAAACTTTGGAGTGGTAAATCAAATAGAGTTACAGATGCATTGAGTAGGAGGTGTTTGTTGTGGAATAAATGCAGGTGAATGTAGTTGATTTTGATTGTTTGGGAGAACTGTATGAGGATGATGTTGATTTTGAAGAGACGTGAGAAACATGTAAGAATCCTATTGGGATTGATAGAACTCCATGGATGGAGTATTTTATGCAAGAAAATTTGTTGTTTAAAGGGAAGAGATTGTGCATACCTCAAGGCTCAATGAGGGAAAACTTGATGAAATAAAAACATAGTGGCGGTTTGAGTGGACACTTTGGAGTGGACAAAACATTAGCACAACTGAATGAGATTTATTATTGGTCGAGGATGAGTGCAGATGTAAAAAGAACGGTGCAGGGATGTAGAGTGTGTTAGTATGCTAAAGGAGAAAAAAAAAACACTGGATTGTACCAGTCATTGTTGATACCGGAGAGACCATGAGAATGCATTAGTATGCACTTTGTTTTGGGGCCTCCACAGACACATAGAGGTAATAACTTTGTTTTTGCTGTATTGGACAGATTTTAAAAAAATGGCTCATTTCATTCCATGTAACAAATGTAGTGATGCTTCCCATATAGCTACATTGTTTTTCAAAGAGATACTTCGATTACATGGATTTCTTAAAAGCATTATTTCAAATAGAGATACAAAAAAATTTGGTCACTTTTGGCACACATCGTGGAAGAAAATGGGCACACACTTGGGATTTAGTTCATCCTATCATCCCCAAACGGATGGTCAACCAGAAGTTGTTAACCAAAGTTTGGGAAATTTTTTGAGTTGTTTGGTTAGTGATAACCCAAGTCAATGGGATTAGATTTTGGCACAAGTGGAATTTTCTTATAATAACTCCATCAATCAAAGTGTAGGTAAAATTCCATTTCAAGTGGTGTATGGTTTCAGCCAAATGGGTGTGGATGAGTTGAGAGACAATACAAATTTGAATAGAAAGAGTTGTTAGCATAACTGATGCAATGATGCTAAGTGATGCATTGATGAAGATTGGGACAAATTTGATGATATGTGAATCAGTTATTTGGTCTTCATTAATGTCAACTTCTTGACTTAGTGTTTTCAATATATCACCTGATATTGTGTAAGTGAATCATGAGTTGTGGTATTTTCTAATGTTGCTATTCTTATGGAAGGATATATCATGTGTGTTGATGATAAATTTTCCATCGCGACTTTTGATATGGAGAATTAAGTTGGTTATGTTGGAATGGACTCAAACTAGGTAATTGCTAAAACAATCAGTGATAGACAGTAAGTGATTTGATTTTTGTTTCAGATCGATGAAATATTTGATGGAGCATTCGTAGGATATCATTGTAAACAATGTCAAGATATTATATGTATGATTGTGAATCATAATGTTAATCGTTAGTACTAGTTTAATCGACTGGAAGTGGTGTTAACAGAATGAACAGGTAAACAAGACAGTTTTTTGAACATGCTATAAAAAATTTTTGATCGGTGATGGAATTCGTTATGGAAAAAGGATCGGTGATGATTTTCGTAAAGTGGAAAGTTAGTTTCTTCATTGCGGGACTTACTTGACAACACATTGATCAAGGTATATGTTTGAGAAGGCTTCTTCAGGAAGTTTCTTTTTTGGTCAAAGGAGAATTTTGAAATGACTCAACTACCAAGGTAAAATCGATGAGCAAGCTGACATGATCAGAGGAAAATATTTTATAAGTGTCTAGATACATTGTATCTTACCTAAGATGATCTGGATCATTCATATCTCAGATCTAGGGTTTGTTGTAAATCAGTGGAAGTGATTCTATATAGTAAAATAGTTGAAGAAGAACAGAGAGAGAAGAAAGATGATTGCAAATTGCAAAAGGATTTGGAGACAGAGAAAGAAAAGGAATCAAGTGTGATCGAGGTGAGGAAGAATATACAGTATGGTGATGTATTTCAGAGCTTAAAAGGATTTGATCATGTAGAGGTAGTGCAATTTTCACAGATCATTTTATTTGTTGATTTCTAATCATTGTAATAGCAAAATCCCCTAACATGGTAGATCCTAACACATATTTATTGTAAATCCTCTAACAAGGTGGCACATTAGCTTGTGTTTAAATTCCTCTAACAAGGCTGCTCCTAATAGGGGAAAAATCCTAACAGGTCTTAGGAAAATCCCTTAACAGGGTAACACCAAACAATGTTTTGTAAACCTTTAACAGGGTAAGCTCCTAACATGGCATATTCTAGAAGAGTACAAATTTTGTGGGTATCATCTCACACCGTGGTTTTTTCCCAGTTGGGTTTCCATGTGATAAATATGGTGTTTACATTGTGTGGTTGATTACTTGTGGTTGTATGCATCGAAATTTTACTTATGTTAATTGATGTTATATGTTTAGGTGCATAAAGTTTAAGGAAGTTGAATTGGTGAATTTGTGTTGATTTACTATTTACCCATCCCCTCTCAGTAATCAGACCTATATTAACAATTGGTATCAGAGCTTTGGTCCCCTGATTGCAAAGGCTTAACAACATTGGGAAAAAATCTGAAGATGTATAAGAAGGAAGCACCTAAGTTCTCGAAGGAAAAATTCTCTACATGGGTAAGCAGGATGGAGTTGCATTTGTATTGCATTGGAGAGAAAGCATTGGATCATCTTACAACAAAGTATGTTCAACCTTCTGGCATTTTAACTCCTGATGAAATAAAGAGAAAGTTGGAACACAATTATGTTCTGATAGAAATTGCAAGTGCTTTAGTTGATGCTGAGTTTGTAGATAGAAAAGAAATGGATAATGCTAGAGATATATGGGATAAGTTGGCAACAATCCATGGAAGTGATGCTCATGTCTAGAAAGCTAAAGTAGACGGCCTCAGATGAAGTATGATGAAAAGAGAATGCAGGAGGGAGAAAATATTGGTCAATACAACAAAAGACAAAAGCAAGTTGTCTTTTCTATCAAAGGAGCTAGCTGGTTGTCAACTTGATGAGGATGAGGTGGTGATTAAAATATTGAGAAACCTTCTACCACAATATGCTACTAGAGTCTTTGCTATAAAATAACTGAGATCTATCTGTCCTACAAATATGACTCTAGATTCTTTGATTGTCAAGCTTACTACTTTTGAGTTAATTATTTTTGATAACAATATGCCTAGAATAGAGTCTTCTTTCATAGCTTCCCTAATCATTGGTTCATCAAGGAAAGGAAAGGAAGACTCTAATAGTTCTGAAGGGAAACATGATTATGATTCTATACTATATGAGGAAAGATAACAAGAAGAGTTGGAAGCACTAGTAGCAAGGAGATTACCTAGACGAAAATGAAAGTATCAAGGTAAACTACCCTTAAAATGATTTTCATGTAACAAAATTGGTCATATTGCATCTAGATGCCCTAACAATGATAGGAAGGACAAGTTCAAGAAATTCAGGAACTTCAAAGATGAGTAAGAAAGCATTCTATCTAGCAGAAGAAGTAGTGAACGATGAAGAATCATATGGAAGAGATGATGAGCAAGAGATAGTCTTTGTTGCAGTCAAAGAAGATCCCTCAACTGGTGTAGATGGAGATAGTGAGGAGAAAGCATTGATTTCAAGCATGAATTACAATGGTGATTGGATAATAGTGTTGGTATTAATGGGAAGTAGTACTGAGAGGGGAGGGGTGAATCAGTACCTCTAAATTTTTTAACACTTTTCACCTTTCTTCATTAGTAATCAATCTTTATTGTATTATCGACCATATTTGATGTTCTTTCTTATGCATATAATATTAATTCATAATCTTAATTGTATGCAACATTCATATAAACATTCATGAAAGTAATAAACACATAACACAAGATATGATATCGCAGAAAACTCTTGTTAGGAAGTAAAAACTGCGGTGGGGATGACACCCACAAAACTTCACTATCTGCATAATGGAAGGGAGCCGGTCAAGGCTTACAATTTGATCACTTCTGATGATCTACCCTATTAGGAGTATTAATGTGGAGACCTGTTAGGATCTACTATGTTAAGAGCTTTATAGCAACACTGATAAGTGTGCACTCGGTTAAGAGATTTACAATAGGACTGTTAAGTCCACCTTCCTTGAAAGGATTTCTTAAGTGTACCCCACTTGTTAGAATGCGTACAATATGTTTGACCTGAATTTGTGCAATCTATAATTGCTGATTACATATCCATTAAAGCTTACAATATATGAATATCACCTATAGTGATTGATTAATGCCTTTTCCTGCTAATCGGTAGCCTTTGTTCTGTTCTTGAAAAACTGATTTGATCCTTTTCTATCCTTCTGCATGAATTCTCTTGTCTGATCTTTAGATGCTCTTAGTGGCCACAATCATCATCTAAAACCATGTTCACAATTGATTGAGCATCTTTTTATACATGTTATTTGACCTATTTTAGAATTGTGCATTACAATGTTAACTCTAGATCCAAGGTATACAACTTGACCTTGATCCTTTAGTTTGCATGTTTTAAATCAGTTAAACTGATAAAAACAATAATAAATACATTGCTTTTCCCTCATGTAATGGATTTAAAACAAATCAAGAAGCTAAATATAAAACTTCAGTGATTTATCTAACGTGTAAAGTCAAATCCACTTTTTGCAGGATGTAACTGACTGTCAATTCTTGATCGTCGGTGTGAACTGAAAGTCTGTCAGTGTTCCTTCTTTGAACTGATTGTCGGGTTCCCTTCATTTTTCGAGTTCCACTCTTGAATGTTTCGTCGGGTTGCATTATTGGTTACTCGTCGGGTTCCTTTATCCTTTTTGTCATCGGGTAACACTGAATAGTGTTCGTTGGGATGCTTGGACTTAGCAATATCGGTAACCTTGGCGTCGGGTAGTGTTGTGCCCTGTCTGTTGGTGTAGTATAAACCGATGGTGTTTATCATGTTTTTCCTTGCATATACTAATGGCAAAATATAATGTCTTCAATCTCCCCCTTTGTCATTAGTATCAAAAACTGATATGTGCATAATACTAAAGTGATTAGTATGTACACAGTGTATATATCCTTGTCATTATATGACTCCCCCTAACTCTATGCATCGGTATAGTATAAGTATATGTACATGTATACTTGCCTTTGTACTATACATTCCCCCCCTTTTGTTCTTTCCTCTTTCTAATGACTGACTATACATATAATTTCCTCCTTTCATTTCCCCCTTTTACTGACTGACTGTACATATCATTTCCCCCTTTTTTGATAATCATGACAAAAATGTACAACTTATAAGTTGTCAAAAATGTGACAAAAATGTGTAACTTACAGAGTGTCAAGAATGTGGGAGTGACTGTTCTTGATATCCTCAATCATTTTCTCCCATTTTTCTTTGAGGAGTTCTAGTGCCATGTGCTCTAGTTCAATCCTCGCATGCATATCATAAATACTGTCTAGGAAAGACATTTCTGGGGTGGCAATAAGTGCTCTTGCCTCTGTCATATGTTGTTGCAGTAATGTGAGAGTTGGTAAGAGTTGAGCTTGAAGCTCATTCACCTCATCTGTGAACTTTGTTTCTGCAATTTGAATATCTTGTCTCAGTCTTCGAGCTTGCTTGAGCTGTTCATTGTGCAATTTGATTGCCTCTTCACTGTTTGTGAGACCTTTTGCTCTTTCTTGAAGATCAACATCAATCTGTGCTATCTTATCGGTATACTCCTTTGTGAGTTGATCTAACGTGCATAATTTTTGTATCAAGGCTATAGCTTATGAATTTATGGGGTCTATTGTGCTTATCAGTTCAGATAGCTTCACCTTTTGTAGTGCCACTTTTTGGCTTATCTTCTCTGCTAACTTGAATTCATATTTCTGCTCAAGTCTGACTTCCATAGCCTTCTCAACATCTATGTTCTGAGATGTGATAGCGTCGGTGAGAACCACTAATTGATCAAGCATGGGGGCTGTTTGATCAACATCTGTATCAGGTACAATTTGTTGGAGTATTCCTTTTGCAACTTCAAGTACCTTTGCTTCTTTCGTGGCTTTTCTCAACTTATCCTGCATGACTTTCCTTTCACAAAGTCTTACATACTTTGTCAACTCAGTAGGATCCAATGTTCTAGGATCACATACAAGAATCTCAATTATTACATCCAGAGTAACTGGATTCTTGTTCTTTCTCTTCTTATTCCTTGAGATTTGTGTAGGGGTAGATGTATGAACTACCATTGCTAGTTCATTTGTTTTCTCTGATGCGCTCGGTGAAGGCTTTGTGGATGAAACCTCTAATGTCTTCTTCTCAGGGTTCACTTGTCGGTTAGGTGAAGATGTCTCTTCACCAACCTTGGGTGTTTCAACAGATTTCTCTTCTATTTTCTTTTGAGAATCATCCGTCTTTTGTTCTTCACTCTTCTCCTTCTGATTTTCCTGCTCTACTTGTTTTTCGTGTTCTTTATTTTGATCAGTAGACTTGTCTTGCTGATCATCGGTTGCAACTTGTTCTACACTTGTATCTTTGGGTTCATTTGTTGTATCTTTTGTTTCTTCATCACCCTTGTCTTCGGGTATGCTTGTATCTGCTGCAGATTCTTCATTTCCTTCTAGCAGATTGATGGCCTTCATCAATAATGGCATATTATTCTGTGTGCTAGCCTGTGCTACATCTAGAGTTGTGTCCTGCTCATCGGTTTGAGCTTGTTGAGCAGTGACATATTCATCTTTTTGTATTTGATTTGCAGGGTCCAGTCCTGTTATGTCAATAGTGGAAGTGTCTGGCCATATCTCATTAGCAACATTCATGTCCTTATTTCCTCGTGTCTCCAATTCTTGTTGCTTGTTTTGATCCTTAAGAGATATGAAAATGATATCATCTTCTTTGTGTGGATCTTTATCAGAATCATAGTGAGTGATGTCTTGAATGTCAAGATCATCCATAACTTTGTCTAAGTCAATGGGCTCAGTATCCTCCACATTATCCAAAGCAATGTGCTCTGGACTTGATTTATCTTTCATCTCCTCTGTATGAGGTGTCTCGGTGAGAAGTAATTGATTCTCACAACTTGTTGATTCTACAGGTAGATCTAGAATTTGTCTCCATTTTGCATCTGTCATACTGTCCAGATCTAAGAATTTCCCCTGTAGCACCTTGTAGGCTCTTATCTTAGCCACAAATTTACTTGAGTGCTTTTTCATCATTTCTTTGATCTCTTCCATTTTGGATTTGGGAGGCATGAGTCTTACAAGTATCCTCTCCCTATCTTCCTTTTTGAAGTTCAAAGCATAAGACCATCGTGCTAATATTCTTTTACTCAGTGGTTTGGGTAATTTGTTACCAAATTCAACTGGTACATATTTGAAGTTCACCATAGCCCTGATTATTGCATCTTCTATTTTATTCTTGTCCTCAAGCTCGAGATTTACCCATTGTCTGATTTTTCTATCGATCATGGTACCGGTTGTAGCAATTGAGTCAGCAGTCTCATCAATTGTTCTCGAGGTTAAGCTTTTCTTTTTTATCTTAGGCTCATGATGTTTTGAATCTTCAATATCAGCTTTGGTCCTTACCAGTTTCGTTCTCCTTTTGGTAGGTTTCTGCTTCTCTATTTGTTGCTTCCTCTTATAGGTCCTCACTTGACCTTTCTTGAGAGGTGTTGTATCTTTCTTTGCAGTTTGGCTCCTTGTCCTCTGAGCTGCTGTGGTCCTTGGTTTCTTGGTTGGAGGTGGAGGCACATCAAACTTAGTGGCCTCAGAATATGATACTTGCTCATTTTTCTCTTCACCGATGGTACCCTGTTCCTTGGTTTCCTCTTTTTGTTCTTTCTCCTCCTCATTAACCGACAACATCTTTTCAAGATTCTTCACCATATTGTTTTTCTTGTTGATAGTCTTCTTGATTACTAGGCTTATTTTTATCTTGGACTTGGCCTCTTCATATGTCCCAAATCTTGGTTGCTTGTTGTCAAGTGGTTCATTCAACAATGCATCAATTGCATTTGTTGTTTGATCTATGTTTATCTCATAGTCAAGAGGTGATAACCAGGCTGTCCTTGGTACAACTAGTTTAATGTGAGTGAAATTTGTATCCACCATAAAAAATATTTCATCCATATGCTTTTCAATCAACTGTTCAGGGATCCTCACTCTCTCCATCATCTTTTCCTTGAAGTCAAGGAAGTATTCAGTCATCACTGAATCAAAGTTGTCACCTAGTGACTTGATAAGGTCACTTATCTTCAATGTGACTTGCTTGGTGGTGTCCCACTTCACCTTGCCAACTGAAGGAAAGTATTCTTGAAAATAAAAGAATATACACATTATAAGTGAGCCAAACTTACATGTGTTTGTCTTGGTAGACCTGATTGTTGTCATATTCTCATTAAGTTGCTTCAGCAGGATCTCACATAGATCCATCTGTATTCCTTTTGTGACAATTTTGTAAGCTATGCTTACTACTATTGATGCTATGTTGTTTATCCTGCTATCTTGGAAGATTTTGTAACCTATCACGCATGCACCGAACCTCAGTTCCTTGTCGGTGATGGTGTTCACCTTAAGTCCTCTGCTATCCCACACAACATTGGTGAGTTTTTCAACTTCTGGTTGAGAGGGATGCTTATGTGCCTTAGGTTTGTCAGTTATGGGGTAACTTGTTACAACATGTAACACATCCTTTGTAATCTACTTGGGTTCATCCAACCATAACTTCTGGTTGTGCATTCTTCTTAGTACCAACCTAATCCAGTCAGTTTTGAAAACCCTCAAAAAATATAGGGCATTGTTAGATTTGAGGAAAACAAATCCACCCAAGAACACCTGCATGCAAGACTGTCACATGAAAAAAGCAAAGACAGAAGAAGAGAGAAGAAGCTATGGCGGCCAAAAAGCTAGAGACATCGAATCCATGTTGAAAAGAATAAAGCTTCTATTAACAACAATAATGAATACAATCTCCTTCTCGATAATGAAATACAAAGCGGTGAGTCCTTATAAAAGGATACCGAAACCCTAAAGGGGAAAATCCTAAAGAATTAGAAAGCTACCTAAGTATAACTTAAGCATAGAGAAAATAGACTAATAATTAAATGAATTAATTATTAGCTATACTAAGACTACTCTAACACCCCCCCTTAAGTGTAACTTAGGGAGAAGCAAAACAGCTAAAGACTACTGCAGAAAGCAGGAAAGATGGGTCCCGGCAACAAGGCCTGATCAGGTACCCAAAAACAAGAAATAAACAAGATGAAGGAAACTAAGCCTTCAATCTAGGGAAAGTCCCAAAGAGAGGAACAAGAATGAGCAAGAAGCATCTCCGAAGTATGGAACTGTAAACTCTGTCAGAAGAGACTGCTGGAACCCCCACTGAAGTGCATGACCAGGTAGAGAAGACAATGTCTGAAGAGCTGATCAATCGAACCAGGAAGCAATAGAACCAACAGGTGAACC
>MU227121.1:107910-130434 GCA_018584345.1 Thuja plicata | reverse complement strand
GGTGTCACCGACACACAGCATGGGCTAATGTCGTGGAAGGTACGCTCACTTGACAAAGGTGGATGCGCCTAAAACGACATAAGCATCATAACCCCCCATGGCACTTTATAACAGAGTGCGAGTACAAAAACCATACAAGGTGCTCAAAATCCCAGAAATGTAGACGAAGGAACTTTATCTCAGTGTGTTTACAGAATAAAGATGCATCAGAAGAAGCATACAAGCTCAGAAGTCAGAAAGAAGAGTGAGCTAGAATATCAGAAGAAGAGATCCCAGGACCTGTAGAACCAAGCAATCTGCCAGAGTGCATAAACTGCCAAACTTGGAGGAGAGAAAACCTGGAGCAGAATCTGGAAAAAATACCCCTGCAACTGAATAGTTCACTGAACCAGCTTTCCGACGATATCTGGTTTGCCAAAAATAGAGTCCGGATGAGCCAGATATGACTCCCGGAAGGCAAAAACAAACATCAGACTTTGACGGCAAAAAATATTATCAAAAAAGCAGAACCCAAAACCCTAACTACCATCATCGGAAAGTGCTCGGAAAGAGTTTTCCGATGGTATATGGAAGTCAGAAAAAGACCCCTAGATGCTCAAGATAGAGCGAAAACAGTCTAGGAGGGTCAGAAAGGCCACAAAAAAAAAAAGCCCCTGGGGCTACAAACAGTCTGGCCCTCGGTCGCATGGCCCACGCAGGGGCTAAACCGGAGCCCCCAGTCGCTGATAGAACCGGCCGCAAACAAAAACAAGCTTGCGGGGCTTAAGAAAAAGCCGGGCGGAGCAGAGGCGGAGGGCGCCGGCGGAGCAGGGCGGGCCGGGCGGGGACCGGGCGGGGCGAAGGCCAGGCGGCGGGCGGGGCGGAGGCCGGGCAGCGGGGGGCCGCGGAGGGCGTCGGGTGGCGGGGGGCCGCGAAGGTGGCGCGGGGAGCGAAGGGCGCCGGGGCAGCGGAGCCCGTAGGTCTGAGGGAGGCGCTGCCGGCTGGGGCTGAGCGCCGGTGGCACGGTGGCGGCCTGGCGGTGGCGGCTTTGAAAAAGCAAAGCCCGTGCTAAATTAAAACCAAAAAAATATTAAAAATTGGTTTTTTAAATTTTTTTTGCCTCGGTTTTCGTGTCGTAGGGCACAGAAAACCAATTTTTTTTTGCCTTAGAGTCCAGTAGTCCAAAATGGATGAATTTTATGTCATTTCTGGGGTTTTGGGGTCTTCTGAGCTCAATGGCAATGTCCGTTTGAGCCCAAAGTGACCATAACCAAAGCTTGCCCCTAAAACTCCACAAAAACCACTGAAAACCCTCTGAAACCCTCTGAATCTGGAATGCTTCAACAAAACACGAACAGTGAGCAGCAAGCGAGCTCTGATACCATGTTAGATTTGAAGAAAACAAATCCACCCAAGAACACCTGCATGCAAGACTGTCACATGAAAGAAGCAAAGAAAGAAGAAGAGAGAAGAAGCTATGGCGGCCAAAAAGCCAGAGACATCGAATCCATGTTGAAAATAATAAGGCTTCTATTAACAACAATAATGAATACAATCTCCTTCTCGATAATGAAATACAAAGCGGTGAGTCCTTATAAAATGATACCGAAATCCTAAAGGGGAAAACCCTAAAGAATTAGAAAGCTGCCTAAGTATAACTTAAGCATAGAGAAAATAGGCTAATAATTAAATGAATTAATTATTAGCTATACTAAGACTACTCTAACAGCATTTGTTATCCCTTTTACCTGTAAGTGTTTGTGTTCTTCCTTCAAGTTCCCTTGTTCATCACACAGCTTCTTGTAAGCTTGATCTATCTCCAGATCACCAATCTCAGCGATCTTGCAATGTATATACGACCTTACATCTTCTATCAGCAAAACCCTAGGTAGAATTTTTGAAAATGCGCTAGAAACATTGGGTTGTGATGCAATCTCTGGGCATATCTCATATTTAGGTTCCACACAAGTGTTGTTCTTTATCAACTTAATGGCATTCTTCTTATCACTCTTCAATTTTACTGTTCTTGAAGTGGTTTCCATTGTGTTTCGAATTTAGGGCTTTTTCAAAAATAATAACAGAGTTCTTTGGTGCGCTCGGTACTTACTTCGATCCATGTAGCTTGTGAATGAACGGTTTGGAATGCGTTGGATCGATTCGAGGTCGCTCTGCTAAATGCTCTCTTTTCGCTTTGCTCTGTTTGCTCAAATCATGTGTGAAAAATTAAGTGCTTCCTTTGAGTATTTATAGAATTTTTCCCTAAGTCTATCATAAATGCTCAACAACTCGTCGGGTCATGAAGACGGAGTTCGTCGGGAAGACTCTCAAATAACATTCTCGGTGTTGACAGGATGCTCGAGATAGCTATTAAGATTGTTGCTTTCACCGACGGATCTTGGTGTAGTGTCAAGACAACATTGTAACTTTGTTTCCTTACTGACGGGTGTTGGGTTACATTAGTGACTTAGCCTTTTTATGTGTTGACCGATGATTCTTGGCAAGTGTTGACAGCTCATCCTTTTATTTTCACCGATGATTTTCGGTATGTGTTTACCGACGGGGTTGTTTTCTCATAATTGTAACAAGTAACATAATATGCATCTTTATTAATGCAGATTTTGACTATCTATCAATTTGTATAATGAGACTGATGAAAAATATGACTTGGTGTAGTGCAATTCCATACTTGTTCATCTTTAGGCGGGGGTGGTGATGTCACCAGATCCATGAGATGAGGTGTCACCTACTGCATTGCTTGGTCCAGCTTCCTCAATGGTTGAAGCTTTCCTCCACATTTTCTTTCTCATTTTCTTGATGTCTTCAATGGTGTTACCATTTGCAAAAGTGGTTGTTTCTGTTATTCGGTCTCTGTAGTCCTTCTTTAGATGTCCAACCTTATGACAGTGCAAACATGCCATTCCCGGGTTGGTCCAGCTTCTAGACCTTTTGGTCCATGTTCTCATGCAGTTTGCAGCAATGTGACCATATCTGCCACATGCTATGCAGTTTATCCATGTATTGTAGTCCCAAACATATGAATTACCGACTCTGCTCGGTTTATATGCATTTTCTTCATTTTTGAGTTTCCATGCTTCAATTTTCTTCTTCTTGCATTCAAGAGATGTGTGCCCATGCATTTTGCAGGTGGGACAATACTTGTCCATATAGGTTTCCTTCTTTGGTTCACCTTTGATTTACATTCATATGCTTTATGCCCTTTCTTGCTACAATTATAACAATGTCCTATGAATGTAAATGTGGATTTAGGAATACCTTTTTCTTTGCTCATGTAGACATTTGAGGTGTGGCCTTGCTTTCCACAGTGATTGCATGTCATCTTCCTTGGTCTAGGATTGGTGTAGGCATCTTTTGGATCAACTTCATTTGATGACTCTCTATGCTCAGTGTACCTTAGTCCAATGTTGGTGTTGGGTCTTCTTTGCGCATTCAAGAATTCATCCATCTTTTTTGTACTCTCTTCAGCTCTCTTAATCATGTCATTATGTTGTTGTTGAATTCTAACCTCGTGCTTTAGTTTTTTCATTCTCTTCTCTTAGTTCACCGATAATCTGTATTCTTTCAATGAGTTCCATATTCATTTTGTTTGCTTCTTGACTCATAAGAATAATCTGATTAGTTACCTCATGGTGATGCTCTGTAAGTCTTTGTATCTCAGACTCCTTTTCTTGTAGCTTTTTTGTGATCTTTCTTCTATCATCAATAGCTAGATTTATTTCTTGTTCAGCTTGCCTTGCATTGTTCATGACATCAATCATTCTTACCATATGTGTCTCTTGACCGATTTGCAGAGATTTGACTTGTCCAACCAGATGTAGATTGATTTCAGTTAGGCTTGTGATGCTTTCTTCTGATGTATCTGATGCCTTGCTTATAGTTGATCCTAAAGACTCAAAGAAATCTAGAATCTCTTCCTCATGATAATCTGTCTCCTTATAGCGAGAAGCCATATTCTTTCTTTCATCCAGCAACTGTCTCATACTGATTCTAACTTCTTTATACTGTTCATATAACATCTGAATTTCAAGATATTTATTCTCAATATTTTTATCAAGTTTGTACTTCTTTGTATGATCTTTTCTCTTAAGCCTTTAAGATTTCCAAGAAGAGACTCAGCTCTGATACCAATTTTTGGGATTAATGGGAAGTAGTACTGAGAGGGGAGGGGTGGATCAGTACCTCTAAAACTTTTAACACTTTTCACCTTTCTTCATTAGCAATCAATCTTTATTGTATTACCGACCATATCTAATATTCTTTCTTATGCATGTAATATTAATTCATAATCTTAATTGTATGCAACATTCATAGAAACATTCATGAAAGTAATACACACATAACACAAGATATGATATCGCAGAAAACTCATGTTAGGAAGTAAAAACTGTGGTGGGGATGACACTCACAAAACTTCACTATCTGCAGAATGGAAGGGAGCCGGTCAAGGCTTACAATTTGATCACTTCTGATGATCTACCTTGTTAGGAGTATTAATGTGGAGACCTGTTAGGATATACTATGTTAAGAGCTTTAGCAACACTGATAAGTGCGCACTCAGTTAAGAGATTTACAATAGGACTATTAAGTCCACCTTCCTTGAAAGGATTTCTTAAGTGTACCCCACTTGTTAGAATGTGTACAATATGTTTGACCTGACTGTGTGCAATCTATAATTGCTGATTACAGATCCATTAAAGGTTACAGTATATGAATATCACCTATAGTGATTGATTAATACCTTTTCCTGCTCGTCGGTAGCCTTTGTTCTGTTCTTGAAAAACTGTTTTGATCCTTTTCTGTTCTTCTACATGAATTCTCTTGTCTGATCCTTAGATGCTCTCATTGGCTACAACCATCATCGAACAACATGTTCACAATTGATTGAGCATCTATTTATACAAGTTATTTGACCTATTTTAGAATCACGCATTACAATGTTAACTCTAGATCCAAGGTATACAACTTGACCTTGATCATTTAGTTTGCATGTTTTAAATCAGTTAAACTGATAAAAACAATAATAAATACATTGCTTTTCCCTCGCGTAATAGATTTAAAACAAATCAAGAAGCTAAATATAAAACTTCAGTGATTTATCTGACGTGAAAAGTCAGATCCACTTTTTGCGGGATGTAACTGACTGTCGGTTCTTGATCGTTGGTGTGAACTGAAAGTCTGTCAGTGTTCCTTCTTTGAACTGATGTTGGGTTCCCTTTATCTGTCGGGTTCCAGTCTTGATTGTTTTTCCGAGTTGCACTGTTGGTTACTCGTCGGGTTCCTTTATCCTTTTTGTCATCGGGTAACACTGAATAGTGTTCGTCGGGATGCTTTGTACTTAGCAGTATCAGTAACCTTGGCATCGGGTAGTGTTGTGCCCTGTTTGTCGGTGTAGTATAAACCAATGGTGTTTATCATGTTTTTCCTTGCATATACTAATGGCAAAATATAATGTCTTTAGATAGATAGTGGGTGTACACATCACATGACAGGTGATAAAGGCAAATTTATTTCAATGGAAGAATGTGATGGTGGTGCAGTCAGATTTGGTAATAGTTCACCATGTGTAGTAAGAGGTAAAGGTTCTATAAAACTTAATGATACTACCGATTGTGATGATGTTTATTGGGCCGACGAATTAAAGTATAACTTGTTAAGTGTTTCTCAGTTGATAACAAAGGTTTCAGGTTGGAATTCAGTAATGGTGTGTGAAAGATCTTAGGAACATATGGAGAGTTGATTTCTACTGGAAAAAATACTAGAGGTAACCTATTTCGATTGAACTCTACTAATAAACACTACTTGATTGTTAAAGTTGAAGACAACTGGCTATGCCATAAAAGATTTTGTCATGTTAATTTTGATAATCTGTTAAAGTTCAGCAAGCATAAATGTGTTAGAGGTTTTTCTACATTATCTTAGCCTCAAAATGCTATGTTTAAAGAGTGTCAGTTGGGAAAGCTAACTATGTCTAGCTTTACAAGTAAGGTCTATTCATCTCATAACATTCTTGACCTTGTTCACACTGACTTGTGTGGACCGATGAGAACAAAGAGCTACTATAGAGATAAGTACTTTATCTTATTTGTTGATTACTCAATAATGATGTCTGTTATGTTTTTAAAGGATAAATCTGATGCATTCTACATGTTCAAGGTGTATCAGGCAAAAATTGGAAAAGAAATAGGTAAATCACTCAAATGTTTTAGATCTGATAGGGGAGGTGAGTTTATTTCACATGAGTTTACAACATTATGTGAAGAACATGGAATCAAGAGGCATTTGTCAGCACCACGAACACCTCAACAAAATGGAATTGTTGAGAGAAGCAACAGATCCATAATTGATTGTTCAAGAACATTGTTGATACAAAAGGAAGTGGCTCAAACTTTTTGGAGAGAAGTTGTAAGTACTGTTGTTTATACTTTGAACAGGGTACAACTTAAGAAAGTTACAAGAAAAAAAACCTTATGAGCCATGGTATGGTCATACTCCTAGTGTAGATTACTTTAAAATTTTGGGAAGCAAATGTTACATAAGGAAGGATGATCAAAATGGTAAATTTGATTCTAAGAGTGATGAAGTAATATTTCATAGCTATTCTACCAGAAGCAAAACATATAAGTGTTTGATCAAGCATACTAACAAGATGATTGAATGTGCAAATGTTAGAACTTATGAATTTTTTGAAAAGAATGAGGAAGATAGCAAGAAGCAACCAGAAGACTATGACAGGTTTGTTTATGTTCATCTAGTGGAGTTAGAAACAGTACCAAAGGGGACTAAAGTGTTGAATGAAGCACAACCGGTGAAAATGATGAAGGTAACCAAAGGACACGCGTTGGTACTCCAAGGTATGTGAAACTCAATCATGCACAAGATTAGAATATTGGTGACAAAAATGCTGAAATAATGACAAGGAAAAAGGTAAGAGAAAGCACTTGTCTGATATCTGAACTTGAACCTAAAACTGTTAAAGATGCTTTGGACAATGATGATTGGATTATGGATATGAAAGAAGAATTGGAACAAATAGAAAATAATAACACTTGGACTTTAGTACCAAGACCTACTGACAAGAATTTTATAGGTACTAAATGGATTTTCAGGAAGAAGGTGAATGAGAAAGGAGAAGTGGTCATAAACAAGACAATACTAGTTTGAAAAGGTTATGCACAAGAAGGACTAGACTACGTAGAAAATTTTGCACATATTTCAAGACTTGAAGTTGTAAGGATATTGTTAGCTTATGTTTCTCATAAAGGATTTAAGGTATATCAAATAGATATAAAATCTCCTTTTTTTGAATGGTGTGTTAGAAGAGGAAGTATACATTGAACAACCTGAAGGATTTGCAAAGGAGAAAGGTAAAGATATGGTATGTAAATTGTATAAAGCTTTGTATGGATTGAAGCAAGCTCCAAGAGCATGGTATGAAATGTTGCATGCATATCTTATTAAGATTTTCTTTTACAAGAACTAGTGACAATAGAAATGTATATCTAAAATCTAAAAGTGAAGACATAACATTGATTGCTGAATTTTTTGTTTATGACATAATATTTGGTGGAAATCAAGCATTGAGCAAGTCATTTGAAGAGGAAATGAGGAAGGAATTCGAAATGTCTATGATAGGAGAAATCAAATTCTTTATTGGACTTCAAGTACGATAGAAAAAGAAAGGTATATACATAAGTCAATCAAAATATGTGAAGGAGATGA
Source organism: Thuja plicata (assembly GCA_018584345.1). Classification (NCBI taxonomy): domain Eukaryota; kingdom Viridiplantae; phylum Streptophyta; class Pinopsida; order Cupressales; family Cupressaceae; genus Thuja; species Thuja plicata. The sequence continues at coordinate 122,718 of MU227121.1, read as the reverse complement.
TGACATGTAACTGATTGAATGTTTGAAGATGTTAAGTTGATCACCAAAATGAAAAAGGATAATGCAAGACATTAAATCATTTAATGGATTGTATTGGCATTGATGTCAACTTAATATAATCTAATTGGTTATAATCAAAGTGTCAAAGACTTCAGAGAATCAAAGAGAAAAAAATTATGATTTCAGTAATGTATAAAATACAAGCATTTACTATGTGACTTCAAACACTGACGGTCAGTGGAACACCGACGGACAGAGATCACTGAAACTCAAGTCATAGTGATGCCCGAGCAAGAACACCGATGGTCATTACTGACGAGCAAGATCACAAGCATAACTGACGGCCAGAAACATAGTGTAAACCGACAGAGAAGCCCGAGGAGAACTAGAGTGTTGATCGAAGCTATCAAAGAGTTAAACACCGAAATTAACTTGAGTTCAGAAATGAAAAAATATCTAGCTGGCAGAGCTAAATATGGACTTAACTAGTAGTTATCTTTGTTTTCATTGACAAGATAAAGCCAGAGATAAGTAAAGGATTTAAAGCTATTTTGTCCAGTTGGCAAGAAGATCTCTGCGAGATAAAACAAGAGTTTTTCTTTAAATCTAATTGGCGAGAATTGTGGATCACGCCAAAATCAAGAAAGTCAATAACCTAACAACGGTGATATCATGTCTATAAAGAGACAACTCAATTCATTACGAGTGGTGGGTGAATGAATGAAAAGAGGATGTTGAAGAGAAACTGATGAAGAACAAATTCATACAGTCCTGATAAATCAAGTTGAGGAAAGAGCTAAAGTTTTATGTGGACACCGAGAAACAAAGCATAGCATCACCGAGCATAATCAAAGTGGAACAAAGGTATAAAAAGAGATATATTGATCATAATAGTTTATGAGATTACAGTAGATCTGAAAATCTGCAAGTATAAGTTGTATATGTGAACAGATCATACTATTTCAGTTTAACCATTGGTTCAGAAAGTCTCTTAACCGAGCAGGATTTAAAGATTCTTTCTATATTGAGATACATCCCAAGGAGTATCAAAAAGTTTGATCATGAAGATGGCATGAGATGCCAGATACCTATTGATAGGCCAAGTGAGTGTTTGATCAAAGAAGGTAGCATAGAGATGCCTGATATCAAGTGATAGAATAAATTTTTAAATCCTCTAACAAGGTCACACCTAATAGTGTGTTTGTAACCTTTAACAGGGTTGGCTCTTCACCGAGCTCACTTCAGAAGAGTGAAAATTTTGGGTTACCGGTCCCAAGTGGTTTTTTCCTTAACAGGGTTTCAACGTTAAAAATTCATATGTCAATGTGTTTATGAGTCATTACTTTAGTGTTTTTCATTACACATAACTTAACTGGATTGATCGGTATACTCTAGATAATTTACTGTCTTTCGGTAAATTAACATACTGCTATTCGGTAAACATGCAGTAGAAGGTTTAACAAAGCATTCCGAGCAATTGTAATTTGATAATAGTATTTGGTGGCATTCATCTTATAGGACTGAAGATAACTAGAGGCTTAATATTGTGGTACTAATTTTTTGGGTTGATTATTGGAATATTTTTGAGGCCATTGATTCACCCCCCCTCCTTGCTCTCAGTTATTACTAACAGGAGATTCTAAAAACTTTTGGCATGGAAGATTCAAAACTAGTGGGAACATCGATGCTCACGGGTTGTAATTTATCTAAGGATGAATCAAAAGAGGTAAATGAAACTTTGTATAGATCCATGATAGGTAAACTATAATATGTTGTGCACAGTAGACCAGATATTGCACATGTTGTTGGCATTGTTGCAAGGTTTTAATCAAACCCAAAGGACTCGCATTTGCTTGCAATAAAGAGGATCTTTAGACATCTCAAAGGAACTCAAGATTATGGCTTATGGTATGGTATGGATGAATTTTTTTCTTTGAATGTATTTAGTGATGCAGATTGGGCAGGAAATGTTGATGATAGGAAAAGTACAAGTGGTAGAGTATTCTTTCTTGGTGAAAGATTAGTCTCCTGGACTAGTAAGAAAAATAATTGAACTTCTCAATCTACTGCAGAGGTAGAGTATGTTGTTGTTGCTCTTAACTGTCAGCAAGCAGTATGGATAAAACATATTCTTGAAGGAATTCGTGAGAAGGTAACATAACCTATTGTTATATATTATGATAACACTAGTGCAATAAACATTTTCATGAATCCAGCGATGGACTCGAAGACAAAACACATTGCAATAAAATATCATTTTCTAAGAGAGTAAGTACAAGAAAAGGAGGTAAGGCTTGATTATGTGTCTACTAAAGAACAAGTTGCTGATATATTCACCAAGCCGTTACTAAAAGATGCCTTTAAATATGTTAGAGGTAGAGTAGGGGTTATTCCCCTATCTGAAGTTAATTAGAGGATGATGATTGCATCAGCTCATACTTGTTTATCAGAATATCATATGTATGAATTGATTTAGGGGTCGACAAATCGTAAGGGGAGAAGTCTTAAGTTGATGCTGAAATGAAGTAATGATGAATGAATATGCAATATTCAATAAAGTGTACTCAGTGATGACAAAATGATTTGACAACTTGGCATTGTTGTCAAAGGGGGAGAATATGTATGGCACTTCCCACAGGGGGAGATATGTATTTTCTTCAAGGGAAAAGATGAAAGGAGGAGTATATAAAGATGATGCATCAATATAACTAACTGAGAAGACAAAAGTGGAAGATCATTAGCAAAGACAAAAGTGGAAATCTTTTTGTAGAATGAATGAATGAATGAATGAAAGATTTTAATGATGTCCACGAGGCCAAAACAGCCTGAGGGACCCACGAGACAAAAGACAGGCACCACCCGAGAAGGGGTGCAGGTGCATTAAGTCTTTTGAAGCTTCTTCTTTAAATCTGCTCTACGGTAATGGATGTTGATCACCAAATTTGCTAACCTGTCCAGATGTGTTTCCTCGAAAAGAGTACCTAATTTGCCTATTTTTAAAATATCCCCATATTTGGAGCGGATGTCGTTATATGCCGGGCAATCCAAGAGAAAGTGTCGCTCGGTCTCCACTGCACCCGTGTTGCAAAATAGGCATATTCTCTCCTCCCACTCTTCCTTGGGTACCATCCATCTGCCTGTCTCGCATCTCAAATGGTGAGAGCTCATCCTGAGTTGAGCTATGATCCTTTTAGCTTTCCATTTTATATCTTCTCCTATGTACGCTTTCTCCTCATGATCTTGAGTTGGGTTAAATTCTTGGGTATAGTAGTCTTTTTTGCGCCCCTGTTGTTTCAACCATAAGCAAGTTCTGAATTTTTCCCTCACAAGCTTTTTTATTTCGGCATTGTTGTTCGGGCATTCATGCAAACTAATATTCCATTTTTCCATCCACTTGGTATTTTGTTTCATCCATGTGTTCTTTCTTCTATCCAACCTTTCCTCCATGATCAACTTTGGCCAACGATGATTTTCCATACCTTGGACTTTCTTTAAATAGCATAATAACTAAATCATTGCCGAGGCCTCTAAAGGGAAGGTGCCCGTTTCTGCCAAAAGGATCACATAGGGGACCGTAGTTTTGATTTGGAGACTGCTGATGATTAAATGTTTTTGGATTCTTTCTACCTGTCTCCACTTCTGATCGGACATGCTGATGCCCCATATCTCACAGCCATAGAGGATCACCGAGGTGACCAGCAAACCAAAGAGCATCTTTTTGGTTTTCCAGTCCCATAATTCCTCCTTCCTGCATCTATTTTGTAAAGAGTATAACTCTTTCCATCCTCCTTGAGTTCTTTTTGCTCTACAAGTTTCCCAACTGAGTTTGTTGTTGAAATCAATTCCGAGGTACTTGTATTCGTCCACAATCTCTAAGGGGCTACCATTGAAGAGGAAAGTGTTTTGCTGCTTTTTGTTTCTTCTCAACAAGAAAATCATCACTTTGGTTTTGCTGGTGTTCACTTGCATCCCGACCGCCTGACAAAAATTCTCATGCGCCAACAAATGCTCTCTCAGACCATCCACAATTTTAGCAATTAAAATGAGGTCATCCGCATAAAGTAGAAGCTTAATCACATAATTGGCCAGCTGAACTCCATCAACATTGTCCTTATCTAACCATTCTTCTAATTTGTCGATATATAACCCAAACAAGGTAGGTGAGAGAGGACATCCCTGCTTGACACCTATATCGCTGCCAAAGCTCTCCGACATCCCTTTCGTAGTTCTGATTTTAGCCATGACTTTCTCGTATAATCTATGTGTCGCAGCTCTAAGTTCATTTGGAATTTTCAGCTCTTCCATTCTAATCTGGAGTTTGTCGCGTGGTACTGTGTCAAAAGTCTTTTTAAAGTCAAAAAAGCAGCAAAAGGCCTCTTCACCTTGTGAGTTCCAAATTTTCTCAACCAAGAATCTTAGAGAAATCAGAATGAAAAGAATCTATGAGAAGAAAAGTGATGTTGATATGAGTGTTTCCATCAATGTCAAAGGGGGAGATTGTTATCATAACTGATGCAGTTATGCTAAGTGATGCATTGATGAAGATTGGTACTGATTTGATGACAGACGAATCATTTATTTGGTTGTCATTGATGTCAACTACTTGACTTAGTGTTTTCAATATATTACCTAATATTATGTAAGTGAATCATGAGTCACAATATGTTTCTAAAGTTGCTATTCTTATGGGAGGTTATATCATGTGTGTTGATGATAAATTTTCCATTGCGACTTTTGATATGGATAATTAAGTTGGTTATTTTGGAATGGATTCAAACTAGGTAATTGCTAAAATAGTCAGTGATAGTAAGTGATTTGATTTTGGTTTTAGATCGATGAATTATTTGATGGAGTGTTCATAGGATACCATTATAAACAATGTCAAGATACTATATGTACGAGCACGAATCATAATGTTAACCGACACTACTAGTTTAATCAACCATAAGTGGTGTTAATAGAATGAATAGGTAAACAAGACAAAGTTCTTGAACAGGCTATGAAGATTTGTAGATTGATGATGGAATTCGTTATGGCAAAAGGATCGGTGATGATTTTCATAAAGTGGAAATTTAGTTCTGTGATTTGTGGGACTTACTTGAAAACACATTGATCGAGGTATACATTTGACAAGACTTCTTCAGGAAGTTTCCTTTTTGGTCAAAGGAGGTTTTTGAAATGGCTCAATTACCAAGGTAAAATCGATGAGCAAGTCGATGCGGTTTGAGGAAAATGTTTTATCAGTGTCTAGATACATTGTATCTTACCTAAGATGATCTAGATTGTTCATAACTCAGATCTAGGGTTTGTTGTAAGTCTGTGGAAGTGATTCTATATAGTAGAATAGTTGAAGAAGAACACACACACACACACACACACAGATTCAAATGTGATCGAGATGAGGAAGAACATATAGTATGGTGATGTATTTCAGATCTTAAAAGGATCTAATCATGTAGAGGTAGTGCAGTTTTCACAGATCATTTTATATGTTGCTTTCTAATCATTGTAATAGCAAAATCCCCTAACAGGGTAGTCCTAACCGATCTTTATTGTAAATCCTCTAACAAGGTGGCACATTAGCTTGTGTTTAAAATCCTCTAAAGGATTCTCCTAATAGGACAAAGATCCTAACAGGTCTTAGGCAAATCCCTTAACAAGGTAACACCTAACAGTGTTTTGTAAACCTTTAACAGGGCAAGCTCCTAACATGACATATTCTAGAAGAGTACAAATTTTATGGGTATCATCTCAGACTATGATTTTTTCCCGGTTGGGTTTCCACACGATAAATATGGTGTTTACATTGTGTGGTTGATTACTTGTGAATGTATGTATTGAAATTTTACTTATGTTAGTTGCTGCTGTATGTTTTGGTGCATAAAGTTTAAAGAAGTTAAATTGGTGAATTTGTGTTGATTACTGATTCACCCCTCCCCTCTTAGTAATCAGACCTGTATTAACAAGAGTGTGGTTGTGGAATATTTTATTGAATATATCCATGATTTGCACGAGGAAGTAAAGGGAAATTTGGAGAAGAGTTCGATGAACTTTAAAGAACATGTTGATCAGTATATGAAGGTGCATGAGGTTGCTGGAGTTTGAAGTTGGAGAGATAGTAATGGGTTATTTGCAGAGTTTGCAGAGAGAAATATTTCTTCAAGGTACCTACAACAAGCTAAAGTGGAAGGAGATTGGCCCTTGTAAGGCTTTACAAAATTTCTCATCAAATGCTTATGAGATCGAACTTCTAGCTGGGGTTGAAATTTCTCCAATTTTCAATATGGCTTATTTGTACAAGTATCATGAAGGTGAATAAGTGAGCAACCAACTGCAATTTCAGATTTTTAGAATGTTATGAAATGTGTGCATCAGTTTCCAGAAAATAAGTTTGAACATATTCATCAAGTAATTGGTTCTCACGTCGCCAAAAAGAACGAGGAGAGAATATTTGGAGTACCTGGTTCGCTGGAAGAACTACCCAAAAGAAGAATCTTCTCAGGTTAGTGCTTCAGATTTTGCAAGGCATGGAATTCACCTTCTGACTTTGTCAAAATATTCACGAGTCTTTCCCTCGTGAATTATTTCTTTACCCATGGTGTTTGATGCCGAAGCATCCAGGAACGATTAGACGACAGGACATTTTTTATTTTTTTTCTAAGTTTTGGCTTTTTTTTCTTACTTGTCTCTTTGTGATTGTTGTATAGGGGTAGAGTGTTGTATAGGGGTAGAGTGTGAAATGTATGATGAAATGTCTACATTTTAAATTTCAATTTTTAATAAGAAATGTTATTGTATTAGGAGACCAAGAAGGGGAATCATCAAGAGGAGAGACACATACAAACATATAAGAGGAAAAGCTTGAAAACCAAAAGGCATTCAAATTCACACAGGTTTGGACTCTCTAGGGAAGATGGAGGGATGATGAATTGACAAATATTGAAAAAAAGAAGAAGATAGAGAACAGTTCTGGCAACGAAGAGGGACTGGTTCTGAGTAATTAAAAAAAGGAGAGGGAACCGTGTAACAGGGGCAAGTAAAAGGAAGCATCATTGCCTGCAAAGTCATCGAAGAAAAGGGGATTGACATCGCGAAGTATTCAGAATGTCATTGTGCGTGGTGAATAGAGGGCATGTGGTAGAACCAAAAGTATCGAGCCTATGATTGCAAGAACCAACGGTGGAATGGGTCTCTGTTGGACCTACCAAATCTGTTGTTTGAAGTAAGACATAATGTGAATAGGAACATTGGTTTTAGTTAGGTCTCTAACAGATTCAGGAGAATCCTTAAAGAGGAAAATTTGCCTTCTCAGTGTCATTGAATAACTTATTTTTCATGATTGAGGAATACGATGGTTTACAGATTGTAATCAAATGATTTTGTGAATAAAAATTATCGAGTCATTTCTATTTGATTGAGCTCGTGGAACATGTCATGGGTATTGTTTGTTGCTACAGTATATTTTAGTGCCTCTCCATTTGAGGACTGAAAGTTTTTGAGCTTGATTGGGATTACACTTATTTTAGTCTGCATTAAAGATAAGAGTATCTTTTAGGTGGAATTGGATTGAAATTTAAAGAGACCAGATCAATATCCATACATGTGTCAGAATAAGGTGTTTGGCTCTCAAATTCAAGGATTTTTTTTTTACTATGGAAGGTCAGTGTGAAGTCTAAAGTTCCTCCAATCACCACCTTGAAGAGTTGATGTTGTGCTTGTTTGTATTAGAGAAATAATTAAAGACGGAGGTCGAGATTAAATAATGTTGACTTGATTAGGACCCTTATGTGATAAGGTTGAATTTATAGAAGGGAGGACATCAAGGATATTATCCTCTTTAGGATTGTTTTTATGTTTATGGTACTGCATGATAATCAGGTTACGTCGCACCTTTTACGACAATCACTTGTTTGTTTTGAGGGGTATCTTGAATGGTATTGACTTGATTAGGTTCTTTATTCTCAAAATATTCATTTAAAAAATAGAGAGCATCAATGATATCATGTTTTGCTTCTAAGGTACTTTCATGAAAAAATTTAAAAGAAAGAAAATCATAACTCATTAGTGCTTCATCTCTAGAGGGAAGATGGTTGAAATGGACAGGAGAAGAAGTGTCATTAATGGAATTGTCAATCATATCACCGTCTTCCACTACAAAATTATCCTCTTGCACAAAGGTACTCTCATGGGGGACATGTATATCAAGAGAATAATCAACATCATTATCCAATGGTCCATCCCAAAGAGGGAGATCATTGAGGGATGTGTTAAAAGTATCTTCTCGCATCAATATGTTGTCATGAGGGAGAAATAACTTTGGGAGAGGAATCATTTATTTGTTCATAAAGGGGATTGGTGTACACCCTAAATCATTCTATCACATTAGTCAACTTTTGGAAAAAGGGTAGTTTAGGGGTTTGAGAGGAAGACTTGGTAGGGATGAAGTCATCAAGGACTTTATCCATCATATCAATGTATTCACTACTAAGTGGATCATTTAAGGCAATAAAGCTTTGTACAAGGAAATCAAACAATTTGTAATGAAACAAGCTAATATAATCAAACAAAGCATAAACGAAACTAATCAAAACACATAAAAATGTACAAAAAGAAAATATTTTTAAATTTTTTATTGTTTTGAAATATAAAAATGCAAGAATGAATCTATGAACAATATACAATTTTGATTTATTTTTTTATCAATAAGACTAAAACTAAATGCATTAAATTGAATGCAAACAAATCAGATCTAAACACCAAATCTGAAGTAGAAATGTTATGAGTTGGGTTCACCAAAATGTGTAGTTTGAAAAGGGGATCACCTAAAGATCTAATTTTTCCCAATTCATAAGACATTGGAATACGAAACCACCTCAAGAAAAATCTGATCAACACCACCTAACAAGAGGGATTCTAATGCAAGATTTTTTATTTCGGGGTTTCTATTCCTTTGCTACTTAGAATCAAGAAAGAGATAGATAAAGATAATTATCCAAATGATTAATCAAGATAAGAAATGATCTAATAAAATTGAAAAGTAAATGTAGAATGAAATTAAAGAGGATTTGAGTGCACCTAGAATCAAATAGGGGATATGAAGACTTGGATATGAAATTCTGATTGATAAAACCTGAAAATACCAATGTCTGATAACATGAGATCCCAAGACTAGTGTCTTTCGGCACATTCAATTTCACCCAATTCTACTGGAAAAGAACGTTTGAAACATTCTATACATGAGGTTTACAGTTGAGACAAGTTGCAAAGTGGTTGTATCAGGGCAGAGAGTATATTAAAGTTCTAACATATGATTTCAGGGTCTTCTGCACCTGTGAGTCTAAGAATTATGTGTGAGGGTGGCTATATAGGGGTTTGCCTTGGTCAACCCCCCATTTTGGTGATTCTCACCTCCATGGATAGCCAATATAATAAAGATAAAGTGTGTAGTGCTCGTGAATCTAGAGTATGTCTAAATTTCTATGAGCTAAAGTGCATAAATGCAATGCAAAGATCTACCCTAGTGTGATAGAGTAAACCTTATATGAAAATGCAATCACTGTACGATTGAAAGCATGTAACAGATATAGATCTAAAGCACAAAAATATAGATATGAAGATAACAAGAAACCATACCCAATCCCAAGGAGGAAGAGTACAAGCCAATCATCATTCGATAGTCTCCTAGTCACCATCATAATCCTTTTGAAGCATCATGTTGATGTTGAAATGCTTGAATTCTTGATAGAAGATTAATGTAGCCTTGATTCGCAAGTCCTCACTTCATGGGATTTCTTCAAATTAGAGCTCCAACCTTGAAACTTCTTTCATCTTTCCAAAATGAAGTGTCCAACTTGCTTTTATGCTAAATCGGGAGATAGAATTGAGAGAGTCGACTGCAAATCCTAACCCCCGCTAAATCACTGAGATGGGGAACCAGTTTAAATTTGGGCTCAATCTTTGAGGTACATAACATTTGAAATGTTATGTACCTAGGTACATAACATTTAAAATATTATGTACCACCCAATCAAGGACCAAATCAGGAACATGGGTCCTGAGAAATAAGGGGATGCAAGATTAGAATCGACAACTAGTTTCAAGGTCGGGATAGAACACCAAGGCCACAAATGGTAACATAGGGCCTAGGTGATGAAATGATTTATTGGATTGGCGTAAAAATAGAGGATCACACTTATAAATAAGGGCTTACCTCGATCTTAAATGAAATTGAATTGATAGAGGACCCATATTTGAATTTAGGTTTTCATTAAGTGTAATTATGAAGTCCTATTATGCAGGCTATAATGAAAACACACTAAGGTAGGTGCTAAAAAATCATGAAATTGTACACCACCTAGATGCTTACGATTTAGGGTGGTAAAATTACACACCACACTACCACAAAGAGAACCCTCAATGGAAGAGAACTTGAAGGAAATCCTTTAAAGGAGTGCAAAGAAGAAGAAGAGATAGAAATAGAAGGCGCAAAAGGAAACATCCCACAAAAAAGAGAGCGTGGTTGAAGAATAATTAGCCAAAGAGCACATAGAAGCATTGATGAATAAAGACCAATTGTATAGCAGGATATTTTGGGAGGTCTTAGAGAGAAAAAATTGAGAGTTGTCAATATATGTTAACACCTATTAAAACAACCACCTAAAGAGAACTAATAAGATACATGGTGATCTCTAACACCACATTGGATGATTTTATGGACTGACTCCTATCTCAAATATCTACCATCCTAAAGTAAAGGAGAGAATAAGCCTCACAAGAAAAGAAGATACTAAAGGAAGTAACTAGCGTAGAGGTGGTTCCTCAACCACTCAAACCCAAAAGGAAACGTTGACACATATGCAAACCAGGGAATTGCTTTCAAAAAAATATTGGATATGATAATGCTTGGGAAGCCAAAAATAACTAAAAAATTCCATATAGAAATTAAGGAGGATGATGAAAAATCCTACCTATAGATCCACGAGGAAGAAGAAAAATTTGAAGAGATGCCATCTTTTGAAACAAACATGTACCCTCTCCTCCGCATATTTATGATAGACCTTCTTCTTCCACTACTTCTCCTATGTAGTCCAAGGACTTATTGTCCAAACAAAAGTAAATCTAACCAATAACCTCTTTGAAATTGCTCTAGCTATCATTGATTGGCTCCCAAGTTGACCTTTCTAATATTTCCCTTCTCCAAAAATTCCAAGTAGGGATTTGTTGCACCAAAGAACAAGAGAGGATATCTTAAAACCACATGTTGATAATTCAAGGTAATTCAAAGACATTGTTAAAAATATCCAAGGTAAATTCCTAAAACTACAAGGGGGTCCTTCACAACCCTTGGCAACACAAATTTAGATCTTATTAGAATGGGGTAATCCAGCAAGCGCAAAGAAAATAATGATAGAGAATATAGTGTTATGCCCTGCATCCCCGTCCCTACATTTTGTGTGCAAAATATTGGGTCCCCCTTTTTTCTTTCTACTTTTGGCTCTTGCCTTGTCTTTTCCTTTGTTTTCTTTGTTTTCCTTCTTCGGGGTTTTCTTCCCTGCAGTGTCTTTTCATTTTGTTGGTCTCTCGTGCCTCCAGGACCCAGTCCTGGAGTTGGTCGTCCTTTGTTGGAAGCCGGATTCCGAACTCCAGGATTCTTTGCCGCGATGTCTTCTTTTCTTAAGGTGACATTGTCGCATGGAATCCCTGGGCCCAGAGTTTGGAGGTCCGTCTGTCCGGAGTTTGCGGAAGGAAAGGTGACTTGCTTTTTACCGCTGGTATAAATAGAAGTTACCTATCATTTTCACATTTACTGCAATTAAACACTTAAGCAATCAGAGCAATTTCAGAGCGATTCCAGAGCGATTTGCAGTGATTTAGCGATAATCCAGTACTAATCACTTCAATCATTTCTGAGCGATTGTGAGTGCTTTGTGGTGGCGAGTTGTGATCGTTTGGCAGTTGAAGCTATTGCAGAGCTTTCGCAGAGGCTTCCTTTCCTTGCCTTTCTTTGTTTTCAGGTTGGTGCCTCCTCTCCCTTTGGCTTTCCTTCTTTCTAGTTTTGTTGGTTTTGTGTCGTCTCATTTTGTTGTCTGTCTTGCGTTTCTTTCTGGTTTTCCACCTGTTGGTGGGTCGACTCTGCCAGAGGGTTGTCCGCCCTCTGTGCAGATGTAATCTAGTCTGTAGATGGTGTAGAAAGTTGTAAATATTTTGTACATTGTCTGGTTTCTTGTAAATGTTTGCTTTGTGCTGTGTATATATGTAAATTTGGTGTATGTCTGTTGTGTATCCTTCCAGTCTGCATGTATATCCCCTTTGGCTTTGATGTATATTCTATGTGTATCCTACCTGTAGCCTAGCAAGCTCACCGTGCTGCGTCTGTTGCTGGTTTTTAGTTCGTGAGCTCACTATGTGCAGAATACCGCCGGTTTGAAACTCGACTCTCGGTCGGTTTTAAACAGGTGGTTTTCTCTCTCCTCTGTAAACCGGCCTGACTTTCATTTATGTCCCATGTGCGCATTTAAATTTGTCCAAGTGGCCGTCACTTTTCGCGCATTCGGACAGTTGGCTCCGCCGCCGTTACCATAACTCCCATTTATTACTCACCCACGTGGGTCTGGCGGCTTGCTTTTTGTACATGTCTACCAACGGTTACTTCCCTAGGCTCCAGGTCTCTTGCCATCACCCATCCTGTGTCCTGTTTTTGCTAAGTATGAAGAAACCCCTGGACCCGGGTGATTAGTTAAATTTCTAAGTTTGTAATATGAATGTCTATTTTCTGGAGTTTTTTCTGAATGAAACTAATTTTATCAAGGGAAGCAAACACCGCGATGGTAAGATCTTCGGACCCCGAAGTATTTTTTTATCTATGCGTTCTGACGGTTGCCTTGCCTTGCAGGTTTCCAAAAACAACAAGCTTGCAAACATGTCTGAAGCTTCCGCATCCTCCCCACCCGGAAGTCTGGAACTTCCTTCTACGGCAAGTAGCAGGGCGGAAGTTAAATCTCAGTTGGAAAAGGCCCTGGAGAAATTGCCTATGAGCCTAAAGTATGTAAAGGACGGAGTCATCACGGGCTCAAAGATTGAGTCCAAAGTCCAGTTCATCACCGACACTAGCGTCAGAACATGGCCAGAAATGCAGGCCTTGGTAAAAGTTATGTACATTCAGCGACAGGCCAGAGATCCTTTGGCCATTCAAATTGGAAACTCTGGGATTCTCAAGGCAGCTTGTTTCCCGTGCTTTGTGCAATCACCAAAGCTTATTCTCACACTTTCAGCACACTACAATACATCTGTCTGGGTTGTTATGCTCGCAGCCCCAGAACCAACAGGGTACCCTACTCCCATGGTGTCCCTCGATCCTGATACCTTCCAGAGGGGCTTGGGGATCCCCCAGTTTGACAAACCAGCCGTAGTCATCCGATCAGATGCCTTGGCCCAATTCACTCAGTTGGAGGAAGCAGCCCGTATATACATGAACAATCATTGGCTAAAGACCCTGAAGAGGGATCCCAAGAGGATGAAGCTGGAAATCCCCAGGGCCGAATTTAAAGAAAGCATCCAAATGGGGATGATAGCCTTATGCTGGGTCTTCGGACAACAGCATGCCCAAGAATTTTCTGGGTGGATGTACTACTTTTTGCTAGGTATCAGCACGGGCGAGGAGTATTTCGATTGGGCTGCCATAATCTCCAACCATGTGGACTCCCATTTCCTCCAATTGGCCAAAAAGAAGAAGTTTTACATGACTTCTTATGTTCTCTGGGCCCTAGCACAACAACGGCCCCACACCAATGGGTTACTCACAGAGGGCGTGCTCGGGATTGACCTGGGACAGAAGGCCCCTTGTGACCACTTCCCACAAATACAATGGGAGGCCAGCTTCCCCATTTTTTACCGGGTAGACAATGCCTTCATTTACTACCACCTGCTCACACCCACCTGGGATGCAGGATACCGCCTGTCCATAGAGGCGATGAATTTGGTCCAGAGTTACGAACATTATTATATATAATTTTAGCAGCATACTTACATAAGGGTGACCGGCTTCTCCGGGAAGCCCTACTTGTTGCCCAAACATTGCGGGGATAAGATAATCCTCCTAGAATATTGCAGGCAAATGATGGAGCTGCACGCCTTCTTTGCCTTGAAGAAGGTAACAAATATTCCATTCCCAATCACTTGTGGGAATTATTCATGTAGTTTGGCTGCCGCAAAAGAGGCGGATAATGAGCTTAAGAGCCATAGCCTGGCAGATTTTTATTTAGCGCGGAAACACTTTGATCCACATGGCAAGATCGTAGCAGCAATTCCCCGGGCATCAGAGCCCCACCAATATCATATAGAAGACTTCTGGGAAGATTGCCAAGATGACGTGGAAGTCCGGGAGCGTCATTATGTTAGAATGACCACAGGAATGATGGAGAGATTAAAACTCTGGAGATTCCCGAAAGATTTCTCAGACACCGGTTCCACGGTAGATCCCCAGTACAAGGCAAAGGGGATCGATAAATTGGCCCTTCTACCAGTGAACTGGGATGCCCAGGAGGGGCCCACGATTGAAGAATTCACTCGCAATATAGTGGAACACAGCCACCTCTACTTTAAGAAGGTGTGCCCCGGGAGCATCCACCGAGCGGCCCAGCCGATACCGAAGTTAACTCCGGGGGCCGACACTTCCTCACAAGGAGTAGATAAAGGAAAAGGGGTAGACACAACTCCCACTGTGCAAGAAGTCCCTATTAAAGAATAAATAAGGCAATCGGTAGCAGCCTCCCAGCAAATGAAGGAGAAGCTAATCACACGGCTGGCTAC
>MU227121.1:92645-107860 GCA_018584345.1 Thuja plicata | reverse complement strand
GTCCCTATTAAAGAATAAATAAGGCAATCGGTAGCAGCCTCCCAGCAAATGAAGGAGAAGCTAATCACACGGCTGGCTACCCCGGTGCTTATGGCCGGGCCAATTCGTCCTCCATCCTCCCATTCACTAGCAGCCTTGATGGTTAAGGAAACAGGGGTGGATCCGGTGGAGCAAGCAGTAATAAGGGATGCGGGGCCGCCCTTGATTACCAGGAGAAGGAGGAGGCTTGACCCGAAGCCCAAGAAGGAGCCAGAGTTGGGGATGCCCCAGACTCCACAAGTTGAGATCTTGTCTTTCAACTCCCTGGAGCCGAAAAAGGAACCAGAACCTGTCGATGTCCCAGACAACCCTCCTCCGCAAGATGAGTTCGATGATGTTTTGCAACCGACGAGTTCGGTAATCTACAAGGGGACATCGAGCAGATGAAGGCTGAAGTCTTAGCACAAGAGGAAGCTGAGGAACAAAAACCTACACAAGAGCAAGGAGAGCAAATGGAAGAATAGAAGGAAATAGAGCAGGAGATCGTCTCTGAAGTTTGAGAGATACAAGATACGGGGGCAGATCAACAAAAGTAGAGTGAACAAACGGCATTCGCTGAGGGAACCAGACCTACGGGAGCAACCATAACCTCAGCAACCGCGTTCCAAGTGCCACTCCTCGGAGTGACCTTTGGGCAGGTAATAACCGCGGCTCAAACATTAAATCTTGGCCCGGTACCTCCCCCATTGCCAAAGTATATACCAACAGAAGAAGAAATCCCGGCGACAGAGGCCGAAGAACAAGAAGAACAACAAGAGGAGGAAACCCCCGGGACAACCAATGAAGGTCCAGACGAAGCTAAAGATACAGAGGACAAGACAGAGGAAATAAATGTCGTCGGGGGAAATGTTCCTGATAAAGCCCAAGATAAAGAGAAAGGGGCGGGTGAGACTCACACCGCTGAGGAGGAACAACAACATGACACCAGGGAAGAACTGAAAGAACAAACTTTGGCAAATAAGCCACCCCTGCCACCTCAGTGATTGGTTGAAAGTAAGAAAAGAAAAGCTGCATCCACCCCCAGAGCTCACCTCTCCTTAGCTGAAATGATGGCTCGGGTCCAGGGCCCACCAAAGGCCAAGAAATCCCAGACGGTTCATACTCTTCGAACTGGGCCGAGAGGAGAAACAATTATCGTTGTTGCAACACCTCCCCCGGACACTGATGAGGCAACTGCCGAGGCCGGAGATTACGATATCACAGAGATATCACTGGGAAAAAGAGGAAAATAGGGTGAAGTGAACTTGTTAAAAGAGGCGACCATAGCCGTGGAGGCCCGATATGAAAAGGAGGCCCAAAGGCTCAAAGTGGAAAAAGAAAAGACAGCGAACCTTATGGGATTGCTTACTGAGCTGGCCAGGCCTATTAGTGTCATTCCTTCGGAGGCCTCCACATCTGATCCGCCATTACTACTGAGTGATATAGACTCCCTGCGAACAATGAAGAAGAAGGCCCAAGCGGTTGATGAGTGGGTCGCTCTACAGGTAGGAAACACCCGGCGCTTCCTAGTATCTACCCTCCCAGATTTATATGCGGCTTGACAAGTTCTACATCAGGCAGAAACTATTATCAACATATGGGAGGGCGATTTGGAAAACTACGAGGCATGGAAGGTAGAACTAGAAGAGCTCCTCAACCTTGGGGAAGAGATGGTCTCTGAGTCTAGGATTCTGGGAGAAGAGTCATTTGATTTTGTGAGGACCCAGCACTCCAGACTTGACCTCACATTGGAGGTACTCAAGCAACTGGTAGGGGTTCTACACAACAAGATCAACGCAGTTCAATATTCTTCAAATATGTACAAGGCATTTGTCACAAAGGTCTCCGGAGCTGACCCATTCAGCACTGACACATGCACTCCAAAGGAGTACATTTTGGGTAAGTTCGATGAATTAGTGGAGTCCAGATATCAATCCCCAGAGGGACTGGATGGAACTCAAATGGTGAGATTAACTCGCATGATCCTTAGTGGCCATGATGCGGCAAAAATGGCCGATGAGTTCAAGAGTAATGTTCCAGAGCTGGGAGAACAGATTAAGGCGGCTAAGTACCGGCGGTCCGGCCTCAAAGAGATTGATGAGGATGGAATCTCCCACCTCCTCCAAACCTTCAATGACAAAAAGCAACAATAAAGTTTCTCCGGAGGCCGGAGGAAACCCAAACATCTTGTATTCTTTATTCTTTCAGAACATAAGTTCCCGGATCTCAGAGTCCCGGATCCTAAATTTTGTATTCTTTCGAGTGATCCGTGTCCCGGTCCCCGAGGCCAGCCGGTCACTTTCAGAAGAGATTAATAAAGACTATCAGAAGGTGGTTGGCTACATCGAGAAACGTCGGATCGACAGTTGGTTTTTTGACAAGTGGTCTTCTCGAGGCACCGCTTTGGATACACACCTGGCACATTGGAGGCAGGGCGCCGCATTTCCCATTTATGAGGCATGTAGCCTCGATCCCTGGGGATTAGATTTCTTCCTTCTCTTTCCCGGCTCTCTTCTCGAGGCCGATTCCTCCACTCTACCTTCTTGTCTTATTCTTCTGACATGTCAGGCCTATTCCGCCTCAAGGTCTTTTGTAGGGTGGCACAGGTAGTACCGGCCCCCGGATAATATATTCTATTGTACAATGCAGTGTGAAATAGGGTTAGGGTTAGGGTTAGATGAAAATGTGTATAAATGGTAAGTCTGACCCTTTTCCAAGGGTCGGTGAAATTGATGATTTTGCAGTCCATAGTAATAGAAAAGTAGATTTTTCATTTCTATTGCAGAGCTCAATGCTCCTTGGTCTTTAAGCGTTCAGTAGTTAGATGCTCCCTTGGAGCCATCATTATATCACGCACCAGTGTTGGCTGGAAGAAATATTAATGAAGAAGAGATGGTTCTTGCAATGATGTTGTTGGCACCTGGTCTTCAAATTTAATGGTATTTTATGTTTAAATGTTCTTCATGTCTTCTGCTCTGATATTATAAGTAGATTAATGACCTCCTTTCCCTTGCTATTGATCAAATATGGACTGATGGTCGTGTATTTCTTCGGTATTTAGTATAGTATATCAGAGCATTATTGATGTATGGGATGTTTAAACATAACTATAAGTAGATGGAATACTTCTAACACTGCAAGATATTTTTCAGTTTATTTGCTAAGTGTAGAATGCTTGGAGAAACCTCACCTTCCTGAATCCCCAGAGAGAATGAGTTGAAGAAACCAACTATCCCCCTCGGAAACAGTCACATCTCCCAATCGAGCCCCGCACTGTCGTGACCCAACATCCAGGTGCTTGGAGGCCCGGGGAATCTCACTTCCCTGGATAACCTTTATAGGCAGAGTTGGCCGGTACTCTGGTACCTGGTGACAACTTATGACTATTGTCGGACCTGGTCACCAAAGTCCCGTCAACATATAGTTGCAGAGTTGTACAAGGCTAAGATGAACAAAGAAATGAAATATTGTGTCATCATCTACTCTACATTAGAAGAACACATCATTACCTTAAAGAATCCAAAGTGGGACATATATGCATTAAATCAATTCTTCCTCCAATGGCCCACAATCATTGAAAACATCAAAACACATATGGACTAAATTGAGATGCACATCCTTTAGGTAGCTGATGCAGGAACATCTTGGGTCATTGGCAATCCTGCTCAACCAAAAAGATGTTTGTTTTTTGTTTATAAACTGCTCAGGAAATACTTTGCTACTCGGGCTTTGTTGCTTAGTAAAGCTTGTCTGTTGCTCGGGTTATGTTGCTCGGGCATGCTTGTTTCTGTCGCTCAGTAATGCTTAGTTTTGATGCTCGGGTCCTATTGCTCAGGCATGCCTGTTTATTTTCCTTTTGCTCGGGTTTCTCTTCTGATGATCAGGTTTTTTTTCATGTTGCTCGGTCATGCTTGTCTCTGTCGCTCGGGTTGGTCTTATGTTGCTCGGTTATTCTCTTACCGACAGTTACTGATTTTTGGTGAACTCCTGCCCAAGATGCTTATTTTGGGAGTTAGATCCTTGGCCGACTTGTTCATTTAGTTTCCGTTTCTAAATGGATTTGGGGTCTCTCATTGGATCTGTGTGGACCTAAATCTGGGTCTCTCTTATGGATCTGAGCGCCGACCTCTTTGGTGGAATCTTGTATATATTCTTTTTGTATGTTCTTAGTTTAGGTATGATTCTTAGAGCAAGAAAAAAAATGTTTAGATATTGAGCTCGAAGGTCAATGATCTTTGTTGTATGAAAATCTTATTATAATTCATTGAATATATGGCCAAAACTGGGAAGGCCTTACAACCCAACATGTAATGATTTTGATCAAGTTAATATAAAGGATATCTGTTGTTTCTTCTCTCACTGTGTTGTTTGGCTTCTGCATTGGCTTTGCAAGGTGGTTTGGTAGTTGGGAGTGCCTCTTGGCCCCATCCTCCACCAACTTTGCATCAGGTGGTATCAGAGCATGGTGAGATATAAGTTCCTTCTTGTAAACCCTAACCCTAGTTGGTATTTTTTTGGGGTGGAAGATTACGATCTGACCTACAATTACAGAGGGATTCAAGATGGTTCGTGGGAGAGGAAATGCTAATCCAGGTCTAGCTGATATTCTTAGACAAATGGCTGCTAGATTGGAAGCTGTTGAGATAGCCCAATGCAGAGGAAGACATCTTGATGATGTTAGTAATGATGAAATTGAAGAAGTTCAAGGTGAAGCTGCACCTGTGATGAATTAGGAAGAAGAGACATTCCTCAGAGCTTTGACATGTTTGAAATCCACACCTCAGTTTAATCCTCCTGAGTATGGTGGAAAATTGGATTCTGATGAATTGATTGACTGGATAACTGAGATGGAAAAGTATTTTGAATATGAGAATGTGGCAGAGGATAAGAAGGTGAAGATTGCAAGCACAAATTTGAAAGGACATGCATCCCTATGGTGGGAACATCTGCAATTGGATCGAAAGAAGAAAGGTAAAGACAAAATCAAGGTATGGGACAAGATGGTATATAGATTAAAAGGCAAATTTCTACCTTGTGATTATCAAATTAACCTAATCTAGCGAATGCAAAGTCTGAAGTAGAAAAACAAATCAGTAAAAGACTATAATGAGGAATTCTACAGATTAAGCATCAGATCTGGACATGTGGAAGATGAGGTGGAAAGAGTAGCAAGATACTTGAATGGATTGAGAAGTTCTATATAGGATGAAATCAATTTGGTCAAGATGGAAAGCATTGAGGAGGCATATCAATTTTCCCTAAAAGCCGAAGAGAAGTTGAACAGAAGATATGAACAAAGACAAAGAGGCATGGGAGGTAGATTCCCTAGAGGAAGAGGTATATCTCATGGTGAGAACAGTAGATCTGAACCAGACAAGTCAATTTCAGACACATCTCAAGACAAAGGAAAGACTGAATGGAAAGGTGGAAATTCATATTGAGGAAGAGGTAATTACTCCAAAGGTAGTTATAACAGAAAATAATTCCAAGTTACTTGTTACAATTGTGGTGAAGGACATAAATCCTTTGAATGTACACATGCAAGCAAGAAAGGTAGTAGTAGCAGAAATGCATTGGTGCAAGAGGAGTCACCAAATGAAGCTAAAAAGGAAGGAAATTTCATGATCCAAAGAATACTATGGAGTGACAAGGATAAACAAGATCCGATCAGAAAAAGTTTGTTCAAAACTAGATGTAGAGTTGCAGACAAAGTTTGGAAGGTAATTGTTGACAGTGGAAGCTTGGAGAATCTAGCATGTGAGGAAATGGTTGCAAATTTACAATTGGAGAGGATGAAGCACCCAAAACCCTATCAGATCTCATGGATCATAGATGATCATACATTAATGGCGACTGAACAATGTTTTGTGAATCTGAAAATTGGAAAGTACTATGATAAGGTGTTGTGTGTTATTATGCCTATGGATTATTGTCATATTTTGTTGGGTATACCTTGGCAATATGATACACATACTATACATGATGGAAGATTGAATAGATATTCTAATTGGGTTGATGGTAAAAAGAAAGTTGTGTTACCTTTGGTTGAAGAATCTGTTGGTGAGATATGTACATCTGTGAAATTTTGTCTGATGGAAGGTGGACAGTTTGTTAAAGATTTGAAAAGAAATTATATATGTTATGTTTTGATTCCTAACAAACCGAGTAAAGATACCGAAAGTGAAATTCCTACAGAAGTTAAGAAGTTTCTCACTGAGTACAAGGAGATCATTTTAGATAATGTACCTGATGGTTTGCCACCAATGAGAGATATCAGTTATTGTATGGATTTAATTCCTGGAGCTATTTTAGCGAACAAAGCACCCCGTCGGTTAACACCGACCAAAAATGAAGAGTTTAACCGACAAGTTCATGAATTGTTGAACAAAGGTTTGATCCGAGAAAGTCTGAGTCCATGTGCAATACCTGTTGTGTTGGCACCTAAAAAGAATGGAGAATGGCAAAGGTGCACTGATTCCAAAACAATTAATAAGATCACAGTAAAGTATAGGTTTCCTATACCGAGAATGGATGACATAATGGATTGTTTGAGTGGAGCAAGATATTTTACCAAAATTGATTTGAAAAGTGGATATCATCATATTAGAATTAGAGAAGGAGATGAATGAAAGACTGCTTTCAAGACAAAAGAAGGTTTGTATGAGTGGTTTGTTATGCCTTTTGGTTTAACTAATGCACCAAGTACATTTATGAGACTAATGAATGAAGTTATGAAGAAATTCTTAAATAAGTGTGTGATTGTATACTTGGATGATATTCTGATATTCAATAAGACTAGAGAAGAGCATTTGATGCATATAAGGCAAGTGTTGCAGATATTGAAAGAAGAAAAGTTGCTAATAAATTTGAAGAAGTGTTCCTTTATGAAATAAGAGCTTGTGTGTTTGGGATTTGTAATTTCATCTAATGGATTGAAGATGGATCTAGAGAAGGTTGAAGCTATACTGAGTTGGCCTACAACTGAAAATGTCACTGAGGTAAGATCATTTCATGGATTGGCAAGTTTTTACAGGAAGTTTATCAGAAATTTCAGTTCTATTTGTAATGCTATGACTGAGACAATGAGAGGAGACAAAAGAGAATTCAAATGGACACATAGAGCTGATAAGAGTTTTGAAGCTTTAAAGATGAAGGTTGTTGAATTACCTGTGTTAGCCTTACAGTATTTCAATAAGGTATTTCAAGTTGAATGTGATGCAAGTGCAAGTGCAATTGGATTTGTGTTAACTCAAGAAGGTAAACCTGTTGCTTTCTTCAGTGAAAAGTTGAATGATGCAAAAAGGAAATATTTTGTCTATGATCAGGAGTTCTATGCTATTGTACAAGCTATGAAGAAGTGGAGACATTATTTGAATCCAAATGAATTCATGTTGTATACTGATCATAGGGCTTTACAATATTTGGGTAGTCAAAATAAGTTGAATCAGAGACATATGAAAGGGGTAGAGTATTTGCAAAGCTTTACATTTGTGATTAAGCATACGAGTGGAGTTTCTAACAGAGTTGCTGATGCATTGAGTAGAAGAAGATCTTTGTTGACTGAAATGAGAATTGAATTTCTTGGTTTTAATGACATGAAGAATTTGTATGAAAATGATCCTAATTTTTCAGAGCAGTGGAGAGTGTGCAGAGCACCTAATTCAAATCCATCAAGTAATTATGAAGATTATTTCATTCAGGAAGATATGTTGTTCAAAGGTATTCAGTTATGTATATCGAGAGGATCAATGAGAACTAATTTGATTAAGGAGAAACATAGCAGTAGATTAGATGGACACTTTGGTATTGATAAAATATCAAGTTTACTGAAGGAGAGGTACTTTTGGCCTCAGTTGTATAAGGATGTTCAGAAATTTGTGAGAAGTTGTGGATTTTGTCAAGTTGCAAAAGGAGTGAGTCAGAATACTGGATTCTATACACTGATTAATGTTCCTGAGAAACCTTGGAGTGATATCAGCATGGATTTTTTTCTTGGCTTACCTAGGACAGTAAGAGGTAATGATTCTATATTTGTTGTTGTGGATATATTTTCTAAGATGACACATTTCATACCATGTAAGAAAACATCAGATGCAGTACATATAACAGATCTTTTCTTTAAGGAAATTGTCATATTGCATGGATTACCGAGTATCATCTCTGACCGAGACAGTAAGTTTGTTAGCTATTTTTGGAGAACACTTTGGAAGAAGTTGGATAATGAGTTGAAGTTTGTTTCTATATTTCATCCACAGACTGATGGACGAACAAAGGTTGTAAACCAAAGTTTGGGTAATTTGTTGAGATGCTTAGTTGGAGACACACCAAGTAATTGGGATTTGATGTTGGCACAAGTAGAGTTTGCATACAACAGTTCAGTCAATAGAAGTACTGGAAAGACACCTTTTGAGATTGTTCATGGCACACAACCAAGAGGTATATCCAATTTGAGAGATATTGTTGGAGAAGAGAAAAGAAGCGATGAAGTAGAAGAATTTGCATAATTTATGAAAACATTGCATGAAGATGTAAAACAGAAGCTGGAGAAAAGTAATCAGAAGTACAAAGACAGTGCAGACAGGTCAAGAAGACATAAAACATTTGAAGTTGGTGATGTTGTAATGGTTCATTTGAAGAAAGGCGGATTTCCTATGGGAACATATGGTAAACTGAAAATGAAGAAATTTGGTCCTTGCAAAATATTGAGAAGATTTGACAATGGAAATGCTTATGAAGTTTTTGATTAAGGTAAATACATGTTTTGAAGGGGCCCCAAAACCCTATACAAAAAGGTCATAAGAGATTTTCAAAGTAGCATTCTCTAACGAAACAAAAGAAGACCACCATGAGGGTTTTAAAACAGGCTCCCTCAACCTGGACAGAAATGAAGATACCAGAAAAGGAAATCTAGCACCCTAACAATAACAAACGCTGCATAAAATAAATTACAGTTAAAGCCAGCAGCCCAAAAGCTTCCAGCAAGAAGCATAACATCTGCCAGCAAGGAAAACCCAAACAAATTATTTCTTCCCCTTTTGGGAACGAAGAGACATATCAAAAGAGGGCAGACGTTTTGATTTTTTCTTTCCTTTAACAGAGGTCCACCCATCCTCCACATTCTTAGCCATATCCAATGTAGAATTTGAATCAAGATTCAGGTCCCCCAAAACCTGAGGCTGTCTTAGGAAAGGGCCAGGAGAATCCAAGGAGGCAGCATCAGAAGACTCATTAGCTACCATTTCAGAAGAAACCAACGAGGAGTTACCAATAAGAGGAGTAGAAGCCCCACTACCCTCAGAGCCTCGAACATCAGATTCAGTACAAGGGGAAGGGACAACTCCTAGGGAAGATCCATCAACAGTCCCAATAGGCACATTAGACTCATCTAACTCCTGAGATGAAGAGACAACCTGAGAAAAAATTCTGATAGAAGAATCCTTCACAACAAAATAATGTTGGGAGGAGACCAAGAAGCAAGTTTTTTAACCTTCTCCAAACCACATTGATCCGCTAAGTGACCAGCTTTAAAGCATCTCCTGCATCTGAAGGGGAGGCCTTTATAATCCAAATTTTGGATTCATGACCCTTTAGGATGCACCAACTTAATCTTTGTCGGAAGACCCTTGGACGTGTCCAAATCAACCAAGATCCTGGCATAAGTTGAGTGAAGAATGTCGTGTGATTCCTCATCAACCATTTAGAAGTCCCCAAGAGCCTCACCCACAGCCTCAAGAAGAGAGTTAACCCAGAAATGAAGAGGGAGATGAGGAAGCCTTACCCAAGTAGGAACCTTGGAGAAGGACTTAGTAGAAGCATCAAAGTCAGGATGCCAAGGATTCATCATGAGCATTCTCCAGGCATTCCAGCTAAAAAAATGATCACATAATATCACTTTCCTATCAACAGCCCTCTCAAACTTGGCAATGAAAAAACCCCTT
This sequence comes from Thuja plicata, assembly GCA_018584345.1. Classification (NCBI taxonomy): domain Eukaryota; kingdom Viridiplantae; phylum Streptophyta; class Pinopsida; order Cupressales; family Cupressaceae; genus Thuja; species Thuja plicata. The sequence goes on along the minus strand of MU227121.1, from coordinate 97,904 downwards.
GCCATTGGAAAAATGTGAACAATCTCAAAAATGATAGGTTCCCAATGGCGAGAAATCCAGGCATGCAAATCTGGAAGACTCAGCCAGTGGCCCCATTATTTGCAAATTAGATCATGTTCCTCGAGAACTGAGGAAGCATAATCTATGGCTTCCACAACCTCTCCAACCAGAGGGAGGATTAGAGAGTTAGAGAGGAGGAAAGGAGCAACAAATTTGTCTCCAAAAGCCGAAGACAGCTTAGAGGCAGTAGATTTTCGCAGAGAGGAGACCCAGAAGCAGGAATATCCATAGCATGCACCAGAGGAACAGTATCCCCAACCACCGATAATGAAACCCTAATCTGCCCAGGAGAAACAGACGCAGCTAGGACAGAAGCCTCCACCACTCTCCCTGCAACAGCCGCAGCTGCCCTAGAGGCATCCGCGCGAGCGGCATCCACAGGAGCCCTTGTTGCAGCTGGAAGAATCATGGCAACCCTAGAGGAAAGATCCATAGGAAGAGACGCAGGATGAAACGCAGGACAATCCGTAGCTGCCGTGGAGGCATCCGCGCGAGTAGCATCCTCTGGAACCCTAGCGGCGGTTGGAATGTTTGCAAAAGGAGGCATTGTTTTTAATGTTATTTTAGTGCTTATGAAGTTGAATTACCTGATGACATGGATATATCACCTATATTCAATATTTCAGACTTGTATGAATATCATGAACCTGATGAAGAAGTGACAGTACCATGTGATTATCCTAAGAAGAAGATAGAGGAAGTTGAAAAGATTTTGGAATAGAAAGTTGGAAAAAGCATAAGAGGAAAGGAATACATGGAATATATGGTAAAGTGGAAGAACAGACTGATTGAGGACTCATCTTGGATTTCTCAATCTAAGTTGGATTCATTTCAGGTTGGACCTGATACATGATTCGGGGAATCGTTTCTTGTAACCCCAGGTGTCTGATGTAGGAGCATCTTGGGTCATTGGCAATCCTGCTCAACCAAAAAGATGTTTGTTTTTTGTTTAGAAACTGCTCAGGAAATACTCTGCTACTCGGGGTTTGTTGCTCGGTAAAACTTGTTTGTTTCTCGGGTTCTGTTGCTTGGGCATGCTTGTTTCTGTCGCTCGGTAATTCTTAGTTCTGATGCTCGGGTTCTGTTGCTCGGGCATGCCTGTTTATTTTCCTGTTGCTCAGTTTTCTCTTCTGACGCTCAATTTTTGTTTCCTGCTGCTCGGTCATGCTTGTCTTTGTCGCTCAGGTTGGTCTTCTATTGCTCAGTTATGCTCTTACCGACGGTTACTGATTTTTGATGATCACCTGCCCGAGATGCTTATTTTGGGAGTTGGATCTTTAGCTGACTTCTTCCTTTAATTTATGTTGCTGAATGGATTTGGGGTCTCTCATTGGGATTTGTGTAGACCTAAATTTAGGTTTGTCTTATGGATTTGAGCGCCGACCTCTTTGGTGGACTCATGTATATATTCTTTTTATATGTTCTTAGTTTAGGTATGATTCTTAGAGCAAGAAAACAAATGTTTAGATATTGAGCTCAAAGGTTCGTAATCTTTATTGTATGAAGATCTTATTGTAATTCATTGAATATATGGCCGAAACTAGGAAGGCCTTACAGCCTGTCATATAATGATTTTGATCAAGTTAATATAAAGGATATCTTTTGTTTCTTCTCTCACTCTATTGTTTGGCTTCCGCATTGGTTCTGCAAGGTGGTTTGGTAGTTGGGAGTGCCTCTTGGCCCCATCCTCCACTAACCTTGTGTTAGTAGATATATCTTATGATGCATTGATGAACATTGATGAGAAAAATATAGCACAAAGGGAAGCCTTGCATCTACAATTTAAATAGATACAAGATCAAAGGGAGTAAATGAGGCATAAGTTTCACCAACTCAAGGAGGTGGTTAGTCTATTGGAATCCTCAAGGATGCACAAAATTTGGCTTAACAAAACCAAATCCTTTCCTAAATTTCAAAATCAAAATGCCTCCTCATGCAAATCAATGTACAAAATCAAATATTGCAATAGTCCAAGCTATAGTAGGATAGCCATTTTCGCTAATCTAAAGGATATCAAGAAATCCATTCTTACCGCGCAACGATAGTAGAGCTATCTTAAGGGGAAAAATAAATTTTTGAAAAGGAGTATGATGGTAGTAGGGGATCCACTAGAACAAGAGTAGTCACGAAGATCCTACCATAAACCAATGCAAAAGAGAAGAGAAGTTTCTAGTTGAAGAGACATCCTATAGAATAGTAGTAGATCTAAGGGACATATCCCTCCAATTAGATATTTGTATAAGAAAATATGCAATGTAACAGAGATAGTGATAGAAAGAGCTAGAGAAAGATAGAGAAAGACAACCTGGAAGAAATAAGGATATAGAGAAGACGAACAAGTAGATATAAAGGAATTATAAGAAGGGTGTGTGTGTGTGTGTGTGTGTGTGTGGATTTATATCTATTATGCATCATGGTTTATGGTAATCAATTGTGTCCATTTCATTTTTTTTACTAGTTAATGAACAATATGAACTATCTCATTATCCCTCTTGTATGACTAATTCCACGTAAAAATACAACATGGGATTACTTGGGATCAATATTTTGATCTATGTTCCCCCATTTTCTTTCTAAAAACACTAGAATAGTATGTCATTGATGATGCCCACTCCTAATAAATGTCATTTCCCCTTATCTAATGCTAGAATTCATGCCCATGTGTGCAAATTTGTACTTTAAATATAGTGGGATATGCTTACTATAACTTGCTAATCTCCTTTTTAATAATGGCAAGAAGTCCCACATATTTTAAAAACCTAACACCACATTAATGGTAGTCTTAGATATTCCTATGGGTAGGTGAGGTGAATAGTGAGAAATGGTAGGATTTTCAAACTTTAGAGGTCAAGGATGTCAAGGATTCCATGCCATTAAGGTAGGCAAAATATGAGAAGTCCAAATAAGTAGTTTTGAAAAGAGGAGTATGAAATTTTTTAAGGTTTAGGGATTACTCAAACATGGTGTGAGATTTATGGGAATCCTACACCATCAAAATTGATAGGTCATGAACAAGAAGTTATTGGGTATCCAATATTGAGATGCACATAAAGAAGTACTCAAGTCAGGGGTGGGAAAGAATATTACTTTGATGAGACTTATTTAGTTATCAATGAGGTTCAATAGTCAAGAACAACAATAAATGGGTGCCCAAATAGAGGTAATCTACAATCTTGACTCTAAGAAAGTAACTTAGTAAAAATATTAAATCAGGATTCCTTAGTCAAGGATAACATGAGAAGGGTACCCAAGGAAAGGAAATGTTGATTCTCTAGCCATGAACAAATGTAAGTTACAACAGGATGGAAAAGCATGAAAATATGATGATGAAAGGAAACTCGAGGAAAATGGGTAGGGCTTTGGGGGAAAAGGCGATCTGAAAAGTAAAATTGTGTAATTCCAAAAGAATACCATAGAAAATTTCAAACTTGGTCTCATGCAGAAGGAAAGGGAGAACACATGCAAACTTTGACTAAGGAAAATACTAGAAATGGAGATGAGGCCTTTGCTCGATAAAAATAAATTTATTAAAAGAGGAATATGGCACCTCTCCAACATCCCTCCCCTCATCCATTAATAAGTCAACCACTTAATCAATCATCAACCTACTAGGATCTACTTTGCATGTCATGTTAGTTAGTTTTACTCTACTTGTTCCTAAATCTATTTCCCCAAAGCAACGACTCGATAACATTTTCTTAATTCAAATCAAATGGGGGGGTTTTTGTCCATCTTATACCTATCTTTGCTGACCATATTGAACTACCTTTGTGTGTGTAACACCATATCATGCTCTCTTTATTGATAATTTTCATGCGCAATTCAATCACTAGTGGGCTAGATATTCAACTTAACACTTGTGCAATTGACAATGACCCCAATAAAACCTAAAATTATTTTTATTAGCATATCTAATATGGAAGGAAAATGAATACTTTGGCAAGAATGTTGTGCAAATGACCTAAATAATAGGCCAAACCCCACAAAAATAGTGAGTACTCTTGTCCTTCATTTCAAACGAACTATTTATTGCAGAATGTTGTGATGCTACATTTGAATCCATTTTATTCTCATTTGATTTTACTTTTTCCTAGGAGATTTATACACAACACTTGATTTTTCCTTTTTTTTTCTTATAGGTTCAAATATGAAACAAGAAGTACACATTTCCATTAGTAAAATTAGGTAAGAACTAGTCAATGACCCAAAACACCCAACTCATTCTTAAAACAATATTCCTACTAATTTATACACAAGACTATTCCAAGGCACATATATCTAAGTGCACAAAAATATATAAAAAAATAAATATTTGGAAATATTTGTTCTATGTTATCATATTTCTCTTAAAATGGCCTTTTCCAAACGATGGTGAAATGATCACTTTTGAACAAGCAATAAATTGGAAATATTTGTTCTATATTACCATATTTTTCTTTAAAATGGCCTTTTCCCAACCATGGTGAAATGATCACCTTTTAACAAGCAATAAATGGGAAACTACTACATGCCAAAAATGGTACTGCATGCCAAAAATGGTTGTTAAGTTACATTGAGTTGTGCCCTCAAATTTCCTCAAAAAAATGTATTTTTCTTTCATTTATCCCCCATTTTTACTCAATCTAGATCTACTTTTTGGGTTTCCAACCACAATTATATTTCAATACATGGATTTTTAAGTATTGGCCTGAACTACCATCCATTTTTCTTTTGCAACAATTAAAGAACTCATCTCCCATATTTGCCATTGTCCTATCACTCAATATTTTTCCTTCGGACTTGAATTAGTCGCTTACAAGGAGGATACAAAGGACCTAACAACGAACTTGAATTAAAAATAGAGAACAAAAACTCACTCCGAATAAGGGAATAACTAAAAGACTTGCTCCATTCTTTATTCGTTAATAGATGTACATATTCATAGATCTAATGAACTCAACAAATTTACTATAAATATGATAACACATATGACTACTAACTAGTGTGTTCAACAACGAATTGGAAATTCATCAACAACGTACTACCAATGTTGACAACAAACTAGAGTCTAATAGATCCTCATTAATAGGACTAATTCGGTTATATGTTTTCTAACATTCCCCCTTAAATAATAATTGGATTTTGATGGACTTCTAACATATTTCTACATAGTATAAATTGGTAACTAACCTATTATTCATTCTAACAATATATATATAT
>MU227121.1:66428-92373 GCA_018584345.1 Thuja plicata | reverse complement strand
GGGGGTCTCGATTGATGAGTTCACCGACTGGCTTTTATGGATTGGGCAAACATTGGAGATTGCATCCGTGATATGAGGAGGGTCATTGTGATCATGCAGAGTTTCGAAGTGTGTTGTTATGATGCACTGGATCTTGTGTGGACCTAATCTGATTTGGTCCTTCCCTCTATGTATTTATTATTTGTTTGCAGCCGACTGGGTCATTTAATATGATTCATCGTGGATTGTATTGGGCCGACTGTCATTTAATATTTGTTTGTGAAGCTAACTTATGGCTATGTTGTATATAAGGAGTGTGTAGGTAGCATTCTAGGGAGGGAGGTAGAGGAAGAAAGAGCAAGTTGTTAGTAGACAGTAGTAAGTGGGTAGACATAAACTTGTAAGATTTCTTGGTGGCTTGCATGCACAAGTTTAGATCTGGTTTCTTCCACTTAGTTGTAGGGTAGGCTGGTGAAGTTGGATCTTGTGAGATCTTGTTAAAAATTTTAATGTATTGGTCGTAACCGGGAAGGCCTTACAACCTGACATATTGCATGTAATTGGATTTGAATATGAATATAAATTTATTTAAGTTGTTATATTTGTGTTGTGTTTGGTTTCCGTTGTTGTCTTGATATTGGCTGCAAGATTGGATAGTCCATTTTTGGATCCTCCGAGCTTGACTGCATCAATCCCTCTCTATCTTAAAAGTGTTGGCCTCTTCAAAATATGGCAAGTGCCTTATCTTTAATGATATCATCATCGCTATTGAAGCAACTGAGAGTAAAGATAACATTGTTATATTTTGAAGGCAAATTATTAACAAGATAGCTTTAGGATTTTCTTTATCTACCACAACATCAACTTTTGCTAGCTATTTAATGAGAGATCTCCAATTTTTTTTGTTCATCAATTGCATTTGTATTTTCACCTTCTATGTATAGAAATTAAGGTCATTAAATTTTTCTATTTTTAAATACTTTTATGACCAAATAAAAAGTCTTTATGAATGTGTCATAGTAGAAGGATTTACAACAACAAGGGTTTTAGTGACGTTCTTGCACTTTGTACTCTATTAGACTCTTCCTCTAGCAACCACCAAACATAGTCGATTCTTCTGCAATCTTTTAGATGATAAAGAAACAAAATGAGGTGTTTCGTTCTAGCCAAGCAATGTCCATCACCAAATGTTAGTCAATGTCCACCATAGATCAACACAACAACAACCTCTTACACATTGAAGACAACTTTCTCCAATCGATCTATGCATTGGCTACTAGAACCTCATCCCTTGTAAAACCAATGGAGGGGCCAATGTCTACATAAATATACAAAGCTTTGATAACAAAGAGAGAGAGAGAGAGAGAGAGAGAGAGAGAGAGAGAGAGAGAACAAACACCCACAACAGAAAAGGGAATAGTTGAAAGACTTATTCCATAATTTATTCATTAACAAATGTTCATATTTATAAATCGAACTAACTCAATCACTTTCCTATAACTATGCTAATGCATATGAGGATTAATTATTGTGTTCAACAACAAACAAAAAATTCAATGGCAACAAATTGCCATGTTGACAACAAACTAGATACTAATGCATATTGACATGACTGATTTACTTATGTGTTATGTTTTCTAACATCTTGTTTCATATCTACAAATATGTGTGTTGCATATATAGATTTTTAATTTATATATTTAATTAATTTTCAACATTATTTATAACTAATTTATATTCTTCTTTGAACAATTGAAACATTTATTTTAATTTTTGTTGGGTTAAAAAAAGTTTCTTTAATTAAAAATATATTTAAATTTAAATCAGCGTGCTTCTATTAGATTGTCTATGTAAGTTCTTATTAGATTTTTGTTTTTTGTTTTTTCATTTTCAAACTAATAAATCACTTAAAAAGAATAATACAACAATCAATATTACCTTAATTGTAACCTTAAAATAATTTTATGTGAGATTCATCCAAAGCTACATTACATGATATTTGCTTTGTAACCATTTTTGAAATAAACTAGCAAATCTCTAACATCTATGTGTATTAAATACTTTCTTGCAAATCATTGAAAGATCTCTTTATTTATTTATTTTGACACGGTATACTTTAGTCAAAAGTAAAAAAACTATTAAAGCATGTTTTGCGCATTTTTAGAATTGTCATTTCTTAGGAATAATATCAATATTGGAATACTTTTAAAAGAAAGTAGATTTGACATTTTCTTAATGTTCTTTTGAATTTATAGTAGTTTATTTTTAGCATTTTACTTTTCAGTCAAATATTACAAAAAGAACTATTACAATATCAAAATGAATAAAATATTTGACAGTTGAAAAATATATCACATTCACAAAAAAATCACAACTTTATTGCTTACGAACACCTTGGTGGACATATTTTCTTAATGTTCCTTTCAATTTATTGCAGTTCATTTTTAGCATTTTACTTTCAGTCAAACAATACAAAAATGAAAATAAAAACATTACATCAAAATGAACAAATTATTTCAAGTTGAAACACATGTCATGTCCACACAAAACTAGGACTATGTTGCTTGCAAACAACTTGGTGGTCTTATAATTGCAACTTGGTATTAATAGTGTTGCAAAATATATAAGTTCTAATACCAGAGATTGGGAAATTCAATATGTATCCAAAACTTTATTTCATGGATAAGATACAAGGTTTGGACTACTACTACATGAAAATTTGAAACTTTATGCAGATCTGAATGGCGTTGTCGTTATATGGAATTACCAAGATTAAATATTTCTTCTTTATGACACTAAAAATTCAACTCCATATCATGCTTATAAACACTACCTTATGTGAAACTTATAATAACAATATATAATGAATATCATCACCATAAAATAGCAGCAATGAGGCACAAATCAACAACATAAGAGCATCACATAACACTTAGGAAAAAAACTCCACCAAAAAGAAAGGCCAAGTATGCATTATCCTTGAAGCAAGATTAGAATATTTCACACGTCCATTCTCCTCTTTGCATCCAACATGCAAGTGCCTATGTACGTGTAAACAACCTTTGTATGTTCTATATGCCCTTGTTCCTACACTGTAACTCTACATTCAACAATTCCACATTTTTTCTACATCCAAAGAGTTGTTTATAAATGACAAAAACTCTAAAACATCAAATGAGGCATCCAAAGAACACTCTTCATTCCACCAATGTTTGGATTGCCTCCGTGGAATGTGAAAGATTGCTCATTTTGGCTCCACTACTTCCTTCAAACCTGTTTGTCCAAACATGAAAGATAAGCATTAAGGTAAATGCAATTATGACGGAATACCATACACGCTTGTTGCCTTTTCCAAGTACCCACTTAGAAAAGCCTTAAAAGTCACACATTTGTCATCTTCCCATGTCATTAATTATCTCATTCTAAGTGTCCACATGTGGAATAAACAATTTTAAATAATTGTGTTTACATTTCACATTTACCATTACTAATGGAACAATAGTAGAAAAAATATTACAAAATATTTTGCCAATACACCCGAAGTGTCTGAAGGCACTCTCCAAAATGTAAGAACCATGACATAGGACTTGCACACTATATGGCATCTTAATTCTAACAATAGATGGCATCTTATTCTAACAAGTAGTACGTTGCAGCAGTACATATTCTCGTCAATCCTTATTCCATCATTCATATTAGACCACTTGAACACTCTTGAAGTGCAAGCTGAGATTTAAGAAGCAAACAAATCCATAGCCCACTAAGCTAGGCAAATGCTACAAAATCCATCAAATCATCTACATCAGCCATAGAGTTAAATCTATTGGCCACTCAATGTGTTAAGTTGGTTCAACCATGAAAAGTTGCACGTACTCATTTTTGGACATACCGAGTCTATTTCAGATAAGGCTCTCATAAATTGCAATTTTATACAAAAGTATGCTAGTCAATCCACTTAAAGAGTAGGAATGTACAAGCACGTCCAAGACGAAGGAGAGCAATGTTTGGCTTTATATTTGTACAATTAACTTAATTATGTCATTTTTGTTTCTTTGTTTGGGTAAATAAAGTCACAAATAAAATGGCAATAAACGTGAAAATTCCATCATATGGTTTATAATTCAATTGGTTTAACACAATTATAATGAGATGATTATCTATTTATTGATTACAACATTCACCAAAATTCAAACCCCGGAGGTATGATATAAAGTGAACCAAAGATTGTTCCCTAGACATCTTTGGAAGAATATGGATATCCCTCCCGATAAAAAAGAATCAAAATAGACTCACGCACTCCCATATGCTGGTAAATGTTACCCCAATTGAATTATAATCCTTTGATGGTTAATTCACGCACCCCCATATGCTGGTAAATGTTACCCCAATTGAATTATAATCCTTTGATGGTTAATTCAAACATCCATTAGTAAAATTCTACCCAAAAAAATAACGAGGCATTACTGATATGTCAACTGATGCCCTAGGCGCCATCAACAGCAGATGGAGGTTAGAAAATGAATTTTTGTAACGTTTCTATACATGGTTCAGAAAATGGTTATTTTTTATTAACTCTACAAAAGTATATGGAAATTCAAAAACATCATTGGTGATGCATGATAAGAATGCATTTATCATATTTATGGGGGAGCATTGGCAAGCTGAATTTCCCTGGTGGCGTGTTTTTAATTTATTTCAATTTGACATAAATTAGTCAACTTTTAAATTAGCCTCTATTATACACCAAAGAAAATGAACCACTCTATTCCATTGTATGAAAAACTATTTATATGCTATATTCTACCTATAGCCTGGTTCCAAAATACAATTTCATTATGCTACATAAATTTGCCTTTAGAATGTCTTTTTGACCGCATATTGTTTAACAAGCCAAAAGTTCATAACCCAATTCCATTCTAAAAGTAGGCACATGAATTACTAAGAGATACAAGAACCTAAATATTAAAAGGGTTAAAACAGCTCAAATCAGCTTCGCTGTAAGTGACCTTCAGCACTATCTCAACTGCGTCTCTTATGCACAGAAATTTGAATTTGTGGTACAAATATAACAATGAAGCGTCATTGCCAAGGTCAAAATTATTTCACCCATGTCTCTATTTAAATGAGATGTCCACTATGAGGCAGTGAATCTTTTGTTCCCAACGACCTGGCGATGAGTTGCCTTAACTCAAGTTCGCTCGGAAACCTATTCTGTCTCAGCTTAGAAAACACCTGCAAGGGAACAATGATAAAGACTATCATAAACAAATTTCATTTTTTCCCTAAACACATTTAAAATAGGGATCTGACTTGCTCAAAAAGAGACTTAATGAAGAGTTACTTCAACTAAAACCAAATTGTATTATTTACTTGCACAGAGAGGGAATTCATTTGTGTTGTTTTACTACGCTGTTCAACATGATAACACCTTGATAGCCAACTAGAACAAAATGCAGTATAGAACTTACCGTTCCATCAAACAAAATCAAGTTTTGGCAGTCTAAAAAATGTAATTCTCGCAATCTCCAAAACTATGAAAGCAATCGCTTTGCAACATAAAGTTTGAAATGCAAATCATATGCATTGCAAAAGTTTCATCCCACGGACTATAAACCATTGTCAAACTAAGAAATGTAATCTACCATTAAAGGTGAATGTAGGTCTCAACTAGGCAACGCCAATAGTTTAAGGCATGTTGTACTATTGTTGGCTTCTAACTGTGTTTTAGATTTTTACCACAGAAGAAGGAGCTAGGAAATTCAATTTTCTTAAGTATCCCTCAAAAGTGCACAGAAAAAGTTTGGCAAAGAAAATAAAATTAAGACATTGTTAAAAGGGTATAATAAGACTACATGTGTAATCTCCCTAAAACTAATCAGTATACATTTTTTACAGTTCAATTGTATCACATAGCAGCAAAGATCATTTGGGGAAAGAATTAGCAAAGCAAAAGTATAAGATTTTTTCAAAAAAATCAGATTGGAAAAAAAAATGTAAAAAATTATAGAAAAAGAGACAAAATTCTTTTTTTTATAAATTTTAAGGGGCATAGAGATATAGAGAGAGAATAGAATAGAGTTTAACCCATGAATTGTTGAAATAGATTTATATTCATATCGCTGATTGCATTGTATTGCACAAAGTCTACTTCATAGTGCATAAATAATAACTAGATTGTAACAGTTTTACAAAGTATACTTAGCGCTGATTACATTCATATTCATATTTTCCTTGTTGAACTCCCTACATGGTTTTCTTCTTAGTCTGCGAATGTTTGTGAAAGGATGGAAGTACTGCTTTGGACTCGTAGATTCTGCTGCATATTATTCTTGTGATGATTGCTTAGAGAATCATATTTTGGCTATATATATGTTTTTTGTAGGCTGCATATAGTTGTTTGTTAAGAATATTTTAAGAAATTATATATTTTCAAATGTGGCAAATCATGATTGTTATATATCAGATATTTATCTAAACTTTAATATAGTAAATGGTGGGAAAGATCCAAAACAGATTGAAGATCAATCAAACCAAACCTTTGTACAATTCAGATATGGAATTTGAGAGGAATAGCAATATGTATGGCACCACGAACAACAATAGAGAGAAAGTGATTTCAGTAAGTATTGAATAATATTACTAGTTATAATTAAAGATTAATTTTAATAATTTCAAGGGGAGTGGGAAGAGTTGTGACCATAGGAGGAAAAGGGTATTTAACTTTTAAGAGAGACCAAGCAAGGAATAAGAAGCAGATTGAGAAGAAATTTTATTATTTGATTGCTTCTCCAGGTGGAGCATGGAACCACAGTTCAATAAACTTGTGGATGAAACCTCTCTAGGTCAGGTATTGGAGGATGAAAACTTACAATCCCTTATAGTGATTTCACAAAGAAATCACCATTGTGTGAATTTGATAAATTCTAGTTTGATTAAAATATCTTTTTAACCAGCAGCTGGTTGAGCCATTTTAAGAGCTAATCGCAGACATATTTTGTGGCAGTCCAAGGATAGAATGAGGCATTTTCACCAATTAATAGATTGTTGTGAAATAGCAACCACTACAAGGAATTAAATTGATCTTTCTGAGATATATTCTATACATTATATCTGCTTGGAGAATAAACTATTAAACTGCAATTTCTAGGTTGACTTCATATTTATGCTAATTGTGCATACTATTATAATTATAAACTAGGGTTTTTTATATTTCAAAATAAAAATCAGGACATTATAAAATTTCTGGAGTTGTAAGTAGATTTTGGTAGTATAACCACAAAAGCGAGAGAGATTACCGTAAGGTGCTTCTTCCAAGCAAAAAATATAACAGATTAAGTTAAAGCATACAAATATTAATCCATTTATCCACTTACCTATAGGCTAATAACTGTACTAGATTGAAAATACATCAAACATGAGCAGAGTTATGAAACAAAACCAGATTTTACAACAAATGGTGCAGAAAAGACAAAAGATAATGCTAGTACAAGAACCCTTTACAATAATCATTAGAGAATCTTGTCTAAAACTAGTAGAATGTGTCTATGTTGAATGAACTTCATATTTGCTAATAAACCTTTTATCAAGATTTGCACTGATTACAAAATGCATATAACGCAATTTGCACAAAGGCAAACATTAAGATTTCACGGAAACCATTCAATAACTAAGAACAGTAAGAATATCTTATGCCAAACTGATAAAATATGTTACAATTTTTATCGAACAATCTAAGGTTTTCTTGTAGAAATGGCCACACAAGGTTGTAAGAGAAAACCTTCATCCTTGTCACATTCAATCTTCATTATGTAAGTTTAAAAATAACTTTTAACTTTAAAAAAACATTCATTTTTCATAAACCAAGAATGACCTTGTGAAAGAGAAAAATCCCAAACATCCGTTGTACTTCTTAAATTGTTCTTTCCAGCTGAATGGCACAGAGATTTACTTACCAGTTCACCATTGCACTCTACTTCAAAAGCTCCAGTATTTTGAAGAAACGACTGCAGTGCATTTCCAAGAAGCCAGGTGGTTGCAATAACTCCAAACCTTTTCTGTTTCAATGTATGGTACCAAGGAGGCGGTACCATATATCCCAATCTTGGAAAAATATGATCCCCTGCAACAACAAACACAATACTACCAACTTGTAGCCCAGGCACTAACTTGCTGAGCATTCGTTTTGGTAGTGACGGGGGATAATTTGAAAGTACCACATCAACACCAGGAAATGCAGTTTCTAACATTTTCTTTATTGTTAATGCTGTGCCCCTGCAAATGAGAAAAATATATTATAATGAAATAGCCTGGACAAAACTGCACTGAAAAGTAACAGAAAATAAACAATCTCACTTAATGGGAAAACCTGAGGTAAGAAACTAAACATACATGCTGATCAACTCAATATATTTTGGTACATATTCTGTGTTAGATGGCAATGTGTACTATTAAAAAAACACAAGGAGAAGGTTTTGAGTAAGAAAATAAATTGTTAAAATAAGTTGATAAATCCCGTAATAAAAAGTAGAGTTATAAGAACTATCCTATACTTTCTGTGTCACCATGCTGAGTAAAATGAAGGCATAACTGATAACTCTAAATCTGATATTCTCTTTTTTTACTACAACACTCTCCCATGAACGTAGAAGGTTTAGGGTATCTTACTCTTTGTCAAGAGAGAGTCAAAAAAATATTGGGATTCAACAATGGAATTTTTAAAAGTGGTTCATTGTAGTAATTATCTGCACAAAATCGAGAAAAATAGCTGCTCAACACTATGAGCAACACAACTTCAGATCAGAACGCTAGTTTTTCCCAACCAGGGGACATGAATTCTGAGGCAGATTTGGATTATAACTTTATGCCCTTAACACATGAGTTTTTTTAAGGGGGTTTGGAGCCTGGTTGAAAGCAATACTATTATGAGAAATGGCATGCACCATGAAAGTTCATGTGGCCTCAAAGGCCTTAATTTGAGCCTGGTGGGTGATCCACCCCTATGCCCCGCTCTGTATCACAACAGGGAACGTGCAAGAAGCACTGCTGGCTGTGGACCCCAAAAGGGGCGATGTATCCCAGGTCCCGCTCTAATTTTAAGACAAAAAGTAAAACAGTAATTTGGACTGCACAGGTTGGGAAACCTGTATTTTTTATATCCAGAATTTTTCCCAGCTAAATCCAAGTAATTGAATTACAATCACAAGTAATGGGTTTACCAAGTTAATTTCAATTCCGCTGAGAGCTAGTATAATTTATCATTTACCTCGACTCGGCTTGTCACACTTGTCCAAGTATCTTCCCCTGGTTTTTCCTCTATGTTCCATATGCTCACTTTGCCAGATTAATAAATGTATTTTATCTTTGCAAAGGTGAGATAGTTGTCAAGAAAACTACCGACGAAAGCATCAATCTAAGTGAATAATTTGGGATTTTTCCAGACTTATTGGAACCATGGTTATTTACGCATATGGTCCTTTGAAGAGACAAGAATCCCTGTAAGTTGTCTGGGTCCAATCTGGATTCACCCAAGGTTCTGTCCTGGGCCTTTCCCAGAGCAGGGCATATGGTCCTTTGAAGAGAAAAGAATCCAGATTTTTCCAGAATCCAGGGCCTGTCTAAGTGAATAATTTGAGATTTTTCCAGACTTCTTGGAACCATGGTTATTTAGGCATATGGTCCTTTCAAGAGACAAGAATCCCTGTAAGTTGTCTGGGTCCAATCTGGATTCACCCAAGGTTCTGTCCTGGGCCTTTCCCAGAGCAGGGCCCTGGGCAAACCGCTGGAGAAACTGCTAAGTGCCCCCAAGAAAAGTGAGTTTTTTACTTTTTAATCAAAAAGAAAAATATAATAGTACAGCTAACAAAGTCATTTTCCATTTCCTGTTTCACTAAAATTATTATAAATCATTTTGGTTTATCTTAACATTTGAAAATTGAAATTGAAATATCTATTATCAAATTCTCAATTCTGTATTTACTACTTATTTAGTTTTGTACATTTAATATGTAACTCCTCTCACCCTGCTTGCTGCCTCCTGTGACCAATAAACAATTAAATAGATGTAAAAGAATAACAAAAAAATGGACCATGTACCTTATCAACACACTTCATCCAGCCAGAAAACAAATAAATAAATATGAAAGCCATTATAAATGAAAATCTCCCTACTTTAACTAATGGCTGTGATTATTTAAAACAATAAGAAACACACTCTTCAAATGCAATATTGTCCTTCCAATGATAGTCATGATAAGCTACAACATGCTGAAAAAATATGCTTCTCTTTCTGATAAGTCAATATTTGATAAGTAGGATATATTTTCCACAGCAAGTCAATGAGAGATGGGTTCGTATGAACAACTACTCATGAAACATGGGTCAATGAGTTTGACTCAAAAAACTACACAGTTGAATCCTGATAGCAATTTCACAAGTCAATATTTCTCAAAATCCCTAAGTAATTCAATATAAATGCAATTTCTTCAAGCGGGATAAGGCTCTTTGGTATAGTCATCTTTGTGTCTACTTAGGATTGTGTCTGTGGTCTAAAATAATACTAATCCAAATAAAAAATCAGCATGAGTTTTTAGCTTTTAACTTATTACCCTATATAAAAAATTTATACATCAGTGTTTTGTTTACACTTGTAAAACAGAACTATCTTTGTTGCAAATTCTAAAGCATAAGTTAACATTCTTAAAATAAAGTTTCCTAGAAACGACAAAGGCACTTGCTTCAAAAGAAAGCTTTATGGTTAATACACATTTCCTCCCTTTTCATAAAAAACACCTTATCAATTTCAAAGAGTTTTGGAAAACATTAATTGTCTAAATGGTTACAGGCTTGCAGCCAATGTAATGCACCTGTATGAACATGATGAGCAGAATGATATATGAACTGTGGTACCAGCTCCAGATTCATCCACTGTTTCAAGTGCCTAGAAGAAGAAATACACTCTGTCAGTATTCTGTTTTTCCAATTATGAAAATTCTAATTTCCAGAAGTAATGTCATAATCATAAACTGCTCATAAGTCGTCACAATGCCAATGTAACTAGGACCTTAATCGAAATCCTGCAAGAATATTCCATCAATCTAAGAAACCCATTCATGACGCAATGAAGGTATTCATCAAATAGCTATAAGCCTATAAGACCTTTTTCCGTCCATTTATCAGTGTAAGGTCAACTCACAACATAATAGAATTTTTCTTGTTATTACATAGATATTCTATCTTGAGATGGACATCAAAGTTCATCAATACCACAAGATGCAGGCCAAATAACTAAATGTAGTACTGAAAGTTGATAACAGAAAATTCATTGTACATGATAGAAAAATAATCAAGATGAAGTACTCGCACAAATGTAAGTAAGAGGTAGGTACTGGTAATGTTCACCATATGTACACAAAAAGAAAAATAGAGATCATAAAGAACATATAAAATATTCGGGCCAAGTGCTCAACAGCAATCAAACTCTGAGTCTCCCTGTAAGGACATTACGTGTTTAAACTTCAAAACAAGAGCAAATAAGAGCATGACTGGTCATTTATATAAATAACCTCTGTTACTAGGTTTGCTTGTTTCTGTGGAATAACCTATGTTAATGGGTTTGCCCATTTCTATGGATATACCCATACCAAACCAGACTTGGTAAGGATCCTGGGTCCAGTCCTTCCTGGGTATGCTCAGGGTTTATAGCTGGGACTCTGAATTTGTCTGGGTAAATCTGATTCTATCTTGAGATTGACATCAAAATTCTTCAATAAAGCTAAATGCAGCATTGCATACTCGAGAATGAAAAGGTGATCGCAGAGAATTCGCTGTAACTATGCATGTAATAAAAAAATAATCATGATGAAGCACTCACCACAAACGCTAGTTAGATCCTGGTAATGTAAACCAAAAGTGTACATAATGAAAAATATTGATAGTAAAGATTATATTAAAATATTTGAGAATGAGTGCAGAACAGCAATTAAACTCTGAGTCTCCCTTAAAAACCATTACATGTTCAGAACAAATGACAATTGCAAATAAGAGTATGACTGAGCATTTTTGTAATAGGGCTGTACTAAAGGTCTTAGGGACTGAAATCACTAAGATTCAAGCTGGTTATGTTCCTGAGTAGCCTAGGACCGTGTTTGCATTTTAGTGTGGATAGCTCACATTTTCCTGGAGTTTTCTCCAGCGCATGGGTTTCTCTGGGATGTATCCTGTTTCTTCTCAATTGTGCATGGTGTTTGATCTCATTAATATTCTTTTTGTTAAGTTTACTACTTGGCAAGTTTGCAGCACTTTCTTTCATCATTAACATCCAAATGACTGTTGGCATCATTGAGACTTGTAAGCAGAAATCACTAGCTAGACAATAGCTTTGCAACTATTTTGTATATGTATAAATATACAGCGGCAGTTGTGCTCACGCTCAACATGTGCATGAACTCATTTTTTTATAATCACTTTGCTTTACAATAAGTGATAATTTGCTCAAGAGTCAAAAATACTGTGCCATCTTATCATGCAAGATTCCAGTTACAGATTTTCCCACTAAATTCCTCCACAGAAAAGCAAAATACAAGAGAACGGCTTTTTCTAAGCTAGGAAAAGCACATAAACTAGTAGCAATAAACCACATGAGGCTGGAAATCAAAACCCTGTGTTGTGCCAAGTTTCAGGGATGAGAATTAGGTGTAAATGGACATGTGTCTCAGTTACGGCCAGTGATAACTCTATATGTTAGTAAGGAATGGAATGGAGTGACAAGGGCAATTACTATAGAATCTCTAATTTTGTTTATGTTTCTAATTGTATTTTAGGTTCTTTCTTTGTAGTCTCCTTGATGAATAATCTGTAGTAACAATCATAATTTCTAACTAACCTCTTAGATTAGATGTGGAATAATAGGCTATAGTTAGATAGTCTTTAACTCCATAAAGCTGGATATTCTTACCTCTTTGCATGTTAAGGATATGATCCTTTGCATGCAATGAGTGTCATACATCAACTTAACCTGAGGATTGCGAAGGGAAGATTGGCAACTTTTCACAAGCACAACTTAGGCACAATTGAGTCCCAATGGACGGTTCGCTAACTATGTGGGGGTCTAAAATTAGTGTAAACATAGGTGCAAAGAACATAAAAACAAGAACAATGTCACAAATGCTAACATCATCCATTGGCAGAATTTTAATTGAAACACTGCATTAGCCTTTGGAAAACATACTTAAGAGCATTTAATGTCACCATGAATTGTCATACAAGTTAGTTCTACTTCTCTACGTAGCTGGAATATAAGGTAAATAAGTTATAATCATATTCATGAATACAATGTCATATCTGTCAGGCTCCACCTTATGCAGATAACTTCTCATGTAGATGACAAACAATCTGAAAAGGTCACTCCCATATATATGATTGTGCTTCACAATATTGACAATAACTGATGAAGGAGTCAATCGTACAAAAAAAAGGTTTTTTCTTTATCTTTTTTTCTTTTCTTTACCCTCCCCTAAACATGACATCAGTTTACTATCCAGCTGTCATAATCAGCAAGAAAGACCTCTGCTCTGTGGCCTCTCTGAAACTGAATAGAGCTTACTTGGATTGATTTGGGCCTTTCATAGCCTCAGCATTGATCAAAGAGTTTAGATACGATTGTGATTACATGACACTGGTGACAGGTTGCCTGGGGCAGCTTTATTTTCCATATAACAAAAACCTGGTCCAAAAAAATAGAAAATAGGGAAACAGTTCCATAACATCAGCAAGCCTAACACGAGATGCTGAAAAGAGCTAAATGATTTCTCATCTTAAGCAGGTCCATCCGCCAATTTCTGTAACAGTTTCATCATAACTGATAAGAGCCGCAGTACTCAATTCTATAATCCCTGGCCCATTCCCACTATCCAGACATCACCAAATGCTGAAGACAAGTTGGCCTCCTAGCCAATTGTCAAATCCAGCTTTGCAAAAGCGCTAATACTATTTCTAATAAATCAGTTTTAAGAAATAAAATTATATTAATATCCATGAGTAACCAAAAAAGGACCATGGGACTCAGAAAACAATATAGGCCTGAAGACATGGGCTCACACTTAGTGGTGAAGAAGATTGCCATTTTAATCAGGGCATGTGCATAAATGAACAAGGGTACGGCAATAATAAGTATAAATATAGTTGCCAGTATATCTGGGTGCAGGTCCTCATCCCTATAATGGAGTTTCCTCATAGGAGACAAGGTTTATTCCTTAATTGCTTCTGGCTTTGACGGCGTGTGTAAAATTTGCATCAATGTTTCTAATCTGAAATGTCGATGCTAAAAAATACACACAATCAAAGCCAGAAGCAACTAAGGAATAAACAATTGTGGAAATATGACAAGATTAATTTGAAGCAACTAAGGAATAAACTATTCGATTGTGGAGATATGATGAGATCAATTAGGAGACAAGATTACCATTCAAATCATGGTATGTGGATAAATGAATGAGGGCAATGCTACATTATATATGAAATGAAAATGGTCGTCATAAGAGGTGGGATGCGTCCTCGTCCCTCTATCGGAGTTTCTTGGTAGGGTAATGGCAACGCCACTCAACCAGCGCAAATGAGTAAATGAGTAAGGAAATGGCTATTATATATATGCATATAATCACCGGAGAAAGTGTGGACAAGATCCACATAACTATACTGGAGTTTAATGTGACTATGGGAAAAAACAACGACAAAGACAACTGAAGGGATCAGAAGTACCCTTAAGCAAAGTAGACTGGAACAATTCAGTCACACAATCAATTTTTTTGAGAGGCTCACTGTACTTCACATTAATATGTAAAATTGTTTTTATATGATATTGCGGGTTTCAATTCACAAATAAGCATCATAAATTTAAAACACAATTACACAAACCCTAATCCTAAAGTCGAAGAAGGCTCAGCCACCGTCATATTGGTGTTTTCAAACTCTCGTTTTAAGAAACAAACACAGAAATTGGATTTAAGTACATCGAAAATGTATGGAAAAAATAGAGCTCTTCATTAGCAAGAAAGCAATTGAAAAAATATAACATTGTGAATGATTACCGGAATGGCGGCGGACTGGAGGACTTGTTTAGGTACAGAAATCGAATCCTGTCGATGATGTGCATGATGATGTTGGTGGGGACCTGGCTTAGGAGGTGGGGGTGTGAATGCATTCCATAAGTCAGAAGCCACCAGAAACGCGCAAACCCCCAGGATAATCATCTGAGTTCTGTCCATTTCCAACATGAAACCAAATTCACAGACCCAATTGTGCGGAAATAGATATTTTTCTGTAGTAAACTCTTGTCCTCTCTTCGAGGAGACTTTGCTATTCTCACTCTATTGGAGAAAAATGGTTCGATTTAACGATATAATGGTTAGGGTGGGGTTTCATTCGAGGCTTCGGGATGGTTAGAAATTGTTTCAAGTTTAGGGTTTTTTTTTGTTTTTTTTTTTTTTGGGTCATTTATCATTCATCTAAAGTTTTTCAATTTGTATCAATATTCAATTATTTTTTAGTTTTTATATTTATTTACTAATTTGAATTGAATATGTTAAATAATAAAATTCATGAGACCGCTAGCTTCCATAAGCGTGAACTACACTACAAAATTGATGGGACCACCATCTTTAAAATAATCTTCAAAGATCTCAACAACACCCACTAATTTTTTTAGGAAGCCTCCCTCGTTGGGACTCCAGCTTTATAAGAATTGCTTTAATATACTTTTCATTGCCCTAAAAACTTTAGGAGATGTATAAGCGTCTCATTTAATGTTTCTCCTTACATAAATATTTAGGTTGAATAAGTAAATAAGATTAGTTAGTAATTAAGTGTCTAGTAGAGGTGAGTGATTATGATTGTATTATTATAAAGAATAGTTATTGTTTGGTTTATAGATGAGTTATGATGTAGCAATATAAAGACAATTAAAATAAGAGATAATCAAAAGATCAATATATTATATGTGATTCAATCCAATTAGACTTTTTGTAAGGAATCTAAAATATAGATCAATAGATAAAGAGCCAACAAAATTCAATTTATAGATTAGTTATAAATTTACCAAAAACATGATTATAATATGGATTGAAACAATTATAGTACAAAAATATGAACAAGAGAAGAAGGGTTAGTGACAAGATAAAATGTTCTCACTTTGTCATGAAGAATGTAAAGATGTGAGGCTACACATTGATTCTTTTCTATTATCAATAAGAGGAAAGGGGTTAGCTTTATCAATGGTTCAGAGAAGAGGGAAAGATGTGTTGGGATTGGCATGGGGGCTATGATAAAGGCTTGAGATGGGTAGGAAGAGTAAGTGAACTAAGGTAGAAAAGGTAAGGAAAATGATAGTAGGATCAGGTGAGTGGTGAGAGAAGATCAATTGTGAGTGAGGAAGTGTGGAGAGAGTGAGTTGGGAGAGAATGGAGGTAAGAAGGTGGTAATTATAATAAAGGGAAGGAGGTAAAGATAGGTAGGGCCCAATGGGTGTAGTTGAATGGCTTGCGGTTTAGGATTAAGGATGGGGGGTTGAGGTATAGCAACCATCTCCTCTTGGTTGCTAAATAAACTTAAATGAACCTTAGATATGTCACTATTTTTAATTATACTAACATTCATTATGTAGTTAATATTCTTTGCACGTGTAACTTGAGTGCATCATTCAAAAATACATTTACATTATGTATTTTCAAAATGATCGCATCCACACATGAAAGTTATATGATATTCAACTAAATTACATATGAAAACATATTTGTACCCATAGATGAAAATCATATTTACTTTTTTACAAATAAAATGCAACACATATGTAAGAGGAACAATAGTATCTTATAAAGCATAATGCATAGCATAACTAAATATCTCCATCAAAGTCATAATTAAGAGGTCTAACTATGTTGTTCTAGAACTCTAGTGTGCTTAGGCTAAAAATCAATGTGTTAGCTCCACCCTAACTAATAATTGGTCAAGACCACAAATTCCCCTTAGAATCCTCCTTGACTATTGTGTGTACAACTATTATTCTCTTGCTAGATACTTGTAAACTATGTCTTGCACTCTTGAGCTCATTTATTGATGCAGGGGCATCGAGAGCCTCATAAGCATGTGTTATGTCACTTTTTGGTTTTAGTGTGTTTAAGTGTTTTTTTGGTCTAATAAGGTCATTTAAGACCATTTGGGATCATTTTTATTCATTTTGGAAAGTTTGAGGTCAATTTGATACAAATTGTAAAAGTTGCGCAAAAGTTGTCAAGCAACTTTGTCAAAGTTGTTAAAATCCTTGTAATCATTAACAAAATGGTCAGTTGGTAAGTTGTAACAGTTGCAATTGGTTGTAAGGGCATAAATATGGCCTCCTATTTCAAATTTTGAGGTTGGAGAAGGATTGAATGAAAGAAAGTTGATTTTAGCACCCTTTTCCTTGTTTTATGTGTAAATAGTATATATTTTATTTGATACGGCCTGGTACAAACTAGTACAGGTCTAAACATTATATGATTGGAAAGTTAATATTATTACAGATATTTTTTGTTCTTACTAGTCCTAAATATAATATCATTTGATTCATCTAATAAGCCAATCTTCCTAACAACCTTGTTCAGAAACTAGGATTTCCAGTTTTTGAAAAAATCTATAACTTTCTTCTCCACCATTGGATATTTATGAAAATTGGATAAAAATTATATATCAATGTTATCTTCAATCTCATTGAAGGATTGGCTTAGTTATTTGTTTTGTGAAATTTATTAATGTTTGTTCTTTACATTTCACAGTGGCGTGGCCTTAAAAACCTAGTTTCGTGAGGGTTTATTGAATGAATGTTTTATTTTGGATCTTCTCAAGTTAGAAATTGTTTGAATATACTCCTAAGGAGTTATATAAGATGATTGATTCTTTCCATTGAATGGGTTGCAACAAGATCAATAAAAAAAATGGTCTTCATGGGTCTAAAGAGAAGTTTGTCATTTGAGCAATTTGAAAGTCTAACAAGAATGTACTTTATTGGTATGATTGGAAGGGTGTTTGTTTTTATTTCATCAAAATGCATTGTAAAAGGATTGAAAATTGCAAGACCTCGTGCTTTTATTTGGTGAATGGAGAAAGTTCACTAAGAAGAACCAGTTATGGTCCTAGATTAAAGGTATGCTTATAATGAGTCAATATTTGTTGTGAAAGTGTTTTTTTTTCCTCTTTGCGTCATCTATCAAAGAGTTACGATTTTTTTGATAGTGCTACTAATTAAGTGGTGGGTGTGCTTTTTGGTGTGGTTGTGAGTACGGGTGTGTGTACATGTGTGATAGATTATGCTAAGGCATCTAGAGTAATAAACTTAAAATACTTCCCTCCTCCACTTTCAAATCCTATCCTAAAGGAAGTGTTAGACCTTAAGAAGCACACACACAACTAAGAGGGGGAGGTGAATTAATTGTGTCACAATATTAATAAAATTTCACCAACTTACAAACTTTAATCTCATATCTGAATTTAATAAACATGAAAGAAAGATCTCAACACAATAGCAACACATAACACCAAGATTTTTTACGTGGAAACCATGTTAGGGAAAAACCATGGTGGGGATGGAACCCACAAGATGAATGCACTCAGTAATAGATATTGTACCTTTTTAGAGTATTACAAAAGGGGAATGCACTTGCATTCAAACACACTTCATAGAGCTCATTGCTCAAACACAATTACAACAAGGCTCACTACCTTACAACAATAATTTGATTATAGATCAAGAGGACTTACAATCCAAACACATGAACTGACTAATAGCATCTATTATGCCAAAAAAGTTCCAATGAAGCCAATAGATCTCTGACTTATTTCAGATTCCACTCATACCTCTTCATACAACATCATGTAAATCATTTATTCCATTTGTCCACACATCTATATATCTATGTTCTTCTTCATAATTTCAGTTGATTACATCTATAAATACAATTCATCAACTCATCTCAACTAGGTTGGCCAAGGACCTAATTGCAAAAAAACAATAGATTACAATTCAATCCCCAATGCGATCCATTAAATGTTGGCCAGGACATTGCAATGATCCATATCATCAAACTCGAACACGCTCAAATCCAACATTCACACTCTAAACCTTCACAACACTTTACATCATTAGGTCGACTAAGACTAAATAAAAAACACCAACACGTCACATGAAAATTATGCAACCCAATCACTTCAATCAATGTGAGCCAACAACATGATCAAAATACAATCAAGAAACATCAACAAGCAACGTGAAGTACCTCAACAACCTTAGCATCACCATGAACTCACGAACCAAATCCATCTTTGCACTGGTCATTAGCAATAATATCTGCAACCTTTGTTACTTAATAAATATAGCTTGTCAGTATCCAAATCATGAACCACTCGAGTTGATGACACATATGCACATCCCAAACTCACTCCCAGGATAGAAACCAACAACTCTTCAACACTAAGGATGGAGCGTCGGAGGAGGGAAGACCTAGGGTTTTGAACCAGGCAAGTTGCAAGAAGGAGAGATGCCTTCGACAGGTGTAGCCCATGAAGGTCATGGTTCCCACCAGCTAGGAGGCCAATCCCTGACAATGGAGGCACGGACAGAATCAACAGAGAGAGGTCTCAGTAGGGCCCACAAAATAAATGGAGTGTTGTGCATTTTTTTCTCTGGCAACAAAGACGGGGTGCAGAAATCAACAGATCAAATATGGCACCCAAAGGATGCTTCGAGGCCTCAACCTAAGCCTATCACCAAAGAAAAGCCGGGAACTACAGACAATCGGACTATTAGTGTTCAAGTAGAGTCAGAAACTTGGAAAAATTCTGTTCAAATGTTGAGGTCTCGGGCCTTTTATATGAAATGGGGAGGAGGATGGCTGGCATACCCCAAGATTAGGAACTGGGTGACGGCCGAATGGGGCCCCCTCTTTTAAGTGAAAACCCTACCGAATGGTTTCTTTTTTATCATACCAGATACATAGATGGAGAAAACTAGAATCATGTATAACAGACCATTCATGATGGGAGGGATTGGCTTTTACATAAAATACTGGACTCCAAATTTCAACCCTAAACAGGCTTCCATTGAGGAAGTCCC
Source organism: Thuja plicata (assembly GCA_018584345.1). Classification (NCBI taxonomy): domain Eukaryota; kingdom Viridiplantae; phylum Streptophyta; class Pinopsida; order Cupressales; family Cupressaceae; genus Thuja; species Thuja plicata. Next base: position 72,257 of record MU227121.1, on the reverse strand, counting down.
AATCTGGATTTGACTCTATAACTTACCACATGAATACTGGCACACCGACTTCTTCAAAATGATTGGAGACAGACTGGAAAAATTTGTTAAAGATGATGAAGCAGTGGAAAAAATGGATTTTTGCATGTACGCTAGGATATGCATCCTGTGGAAACCCCATCCACTCCTGCCGTATGCAGTGGAAGTTCACACAGCGGAAGGATACTGGTGGCAAGACATAGAGGTGGAAGAAACCTTGGAAAAATGCAAAGAATGCAAGGAATGGGGGCAGAAGGCAGAAGAGTGTTTAGTTAGGCAGAAAGGGAAGGGGAAAGAAGTTAATACTCTAGAGAATATCCTGGCTCACCTTATTCTGAATCTGGAAAATCTATCGGTGCCTTTCACCGAAAAGCCACAAGAGGTCCACATTCCTGCATCTTCTGAAGAGACCCAAGTGGAAAAAGTGTTCGCAATGGTTAGCCAGGGGGAGGTAAATGAGGCTAGTGAGCCCCTTGGGTTAGAGACAGGGACAACCCTACCAAAGCTGGGCACATTCACCCTTGAAGTTGAGGATGCCTAACCAGTAGGCCTCTCACCAATGCCAAACTGGGCCGGCGAACCAACGACGGAGAAGGATAATCCTTTGGAGAATGAGGCACTCAATATCAGCCAAGAGGAACCTTGCAATGGCTTCAAAGACATACACATTTCCCCATCAAAACAGGGGTTTGGAAGCTCAAAGTCAGATACAGAGACCATGCTCAGTGATGCCCAATTGGAAGACCTACTAGGACTCAAGGAGGAAGTCAGAATTAAGGAGCCTCGTACGATCAAGCAAACAAAGTTGCAAAGGACAAAAGCCAATGTAGGAAGCCAGAAAGCAAGGGGAAGAAAATCAAACCAGCAGTTACTAGTGGATGCAGGAAACACTAAGGGGCAAACTAAGCTTCGATCCGGAAGGGAACTTTTCCCTTCTGGGCAGCCATGAAGTTCCTTACCTAGAATGTCAGGGGCTACAATGCCCCTGACAAGAGGTGTTTGATTAAATGAGGGTTTGATAGAGTGAAACCTTATTTAGTATTTATCTAGGAGACTAACTTAGATAGGGAAAATGCAGCAAAGGTGTTTAGAGTAAGACAAAAGTGGTCGGGTTTTTTCGTTGATGTGGTTGGGGCCTTTGGAGGCTTGGGGATCATTTGGAATCCTAGATTGGTAAAGGTGGAAGATGTCACCAAGGAAAGATACTGGCAACTGGCCAAGGTGAGTTCCTCTACGATTAATGTCTCAATTTTTTTGTTCAATGTTTATGGTCCGACCAAATCAGAGGATAAATGGCGGGTCTGGGATGAAATTGCATTAGCCCTTAATGGCCTTGGGCACCAAGTGGCAATCATTGCCAGGGATTTTAATGCTACCCTTGTGCACTCAGATAAGAGGGGAGGTAGAGGTAGACTCAGAAGGGTTCAGACCGACTTCCAAAATTTTGTAGTGAATAATGGCCTATGGGAAGTGACTGCGGGTGGAGGGAACAATACATGGACTAATAGGTGAGTCAGTTTCTCTAACATAGCGGAAAATTTGTATCGATTTTTCTTGGCAGGGAACTGGAATGTTCTTCCCTTTCTATTTGAGGCTCAAATCTTGGGATTGTCTAGATCGGACCATTTCCCGATTTCATTATGGTTCCATAAGGATGGCACACCTCCTAGGAACCCTTTCAAGATGGAGAAAATGTGGCTAAGAGAGCCAGGCTTCAAGGAGATAGTCTTGCATTGGTGGGCTTCGACACCATTTTAAGATGGGAACTTGGCTTTTAAATTCTGGAAGAAATTGGGGTTTATTAAGCAGCAAATGAAAACATGGAAGAGGACACACTTTGGTGATATCTTTGCAGAAAAACTTAGATTAGAGGGACAGCTGGAGGCTTTAAATTGCAAAGTACTAGCCGAAGGTATGGATGAAGTTGATTTCCTCACTGAAAAGATCTTCTGTGTAGATACAGTAAAATTCTACAGTGTGAGGAAGTTTTTTGGAAATAGAAATCGTGGGAAAGCTAGCTCAAAGCAGGGGACAGAAACACAAAGTTCTTCCACAGTTCGGTTAAAATTAAAAGGAGTTTAAATAGAATTGTGGCTATCAAAGTAGCAAATGGAAACATGACAGAGGATAGTGAAGACATCAATAGAGAAATGGTCAACTTCTTCTCCAACCTATGGGGGGAGGAAGGGGCCAATGATGATCAGGCCCAAAGAGAACTTCTCCAACTTATCCCGAGTTTGGTTAAGCTGGAGGAAATCAAAAACTTACCGCCCCAGTGAAGCTGTCCAAACTAAAGGCGGGGGTATTCAAAATGGGAGGGGATAGGGCACCGGGGCCTGATGGATTCCAAGCTTTCTTCTACCAAAAATTCTGGGAGATGCTTGGGCCAAAAATGCTGGTTGTGGTCGACGAATCAAGCTCAAAAGGTTTCATTCTTAAGGACTTCAATAATACGATGGTGACCTTAATTCCCAAGACAGAAAACCCCAGTTCCTTCGAGGATTTTCATCCCATCTCTCTCTGTAACACGATCTATAAAATAATTGCCAAGGTTGCAGCAAACTAGCTAAAGACAATTTTAGAGAGACTGATATCTTGGGAGCAGACTAGTTTCACTCCCAATAGGAACATTGTGGATGGAATCATAATAGCCCACGAAGCGATCCATTCGGCTAGAATCAGTGGACAACAACATATGATATTAAAACTGGATATTAAAAAGGCGTATGACCGCATGGATAGAGGTTTCCTCATTGAGATTCTAAGGAGATTTGGTTTCGATGAAACTTGGGTTCAGTGGATAAAAGCAATGATAGGATCTTACAGAGCTTCAATTTTAATTAATGGAGAATTTTTCAAGGCAACCCAATGTCACCCTTCCTATTCATTATTCTGGTTGAATGGCTTGGGAGAGCGATTTCAAGGGAAAAAACATAGGGCATGTGGAAAGGCATTGAGATTGCGCGAGGAATGGAAGCCATATCAAATTCACAGTTTGCAGATGACACCTACCTTTTCGAGGTGGCTTTAATGCAGGAAGCCATGGTTATGAAAAAGGTCTTAGATTCCTACAGTCTAGCATTAGGACAAAATGTCAACTAGCAAAAATCCACAGTGTTTTTCTTTGGGACAGAGGCTGGCACGCAGAAAGTTATTACAAGAGCACTCAGAGTTAAGATTGGCAGACTCCCCAGAAAATTTTTAGGCACCCCTCTCTTTACTGGGGCAGATAAAACAGAACTATGGTATGATTTGGTTGATAGATTTCATGCTAAGATGGACGGGTGGAAGAGTAAGTGGCTCACTTTGGCGTGGTGCATCTTATTGCTTAAAACAGTAATCTCAGCAATGCCCATCTTCCCAATTGCTTGTTTCAGGATTCCAGCCAAAACAATTAAATGCATACAGGAACAAATGTGAAAATTCCTTTGGAACAACACAAATGAGCAGGACAAAATTCCCCTAATGGCCTGGGACAGAGTCTATAAAAAAGAGGTGGGGGAGGCATTGGAATTAAGAATTGGAAACTGATTAATGAAGCGATGGGGGCCAAACTGGTTTGGCAAATGTATTGTAAACTAGAGTAGATATGGGTGAAAGTGTTACAAGCCAAATATTTGGATAGAAAGGATCAAACAACAATCCTTACTATCAATAACCCTCCCAGAGGATTAGCACTATGGAACTTCCTGTTGAGTTGCAGACCAGTAATTACAGACCACATGTCTTGGAAAATTGGGGATGGCAGAAAATCCTCTTTCTGGCAGGACTCTTGGGATGGGCAACCGACTTTGGGCCATGGTGTATCACCCAAGATCATATTGGCCACTGAACAAACATGGGGTACAAAGGTAAGAGATTTTTTAGATCTAACTTCTTTTGTCCTGGGTCAGGAACTTAGATGGAAGGAGACTCTGGAGCTAGGACTTTCGGTGGAACATCAGGAGACCTTGAAGGATATTATGAACAATAGAGTGGTCATAGATTTAGAGGATCCAGATGAAGTGGTTTGGGTAGGCACTAAAAGTGGTCAGTACTTGGTAAAAATTGGCTATACCTTGCTAGAAGATGAGAGCCAAAGAGTGGAGTGGGAAGAAAATATTTGCTGGAGAAAAGACTGTCTACCTAAAGCAGCGGCTTTCGCTTGGTTGGCAGGGAATGGGAGAGCACTCACCGGGGATCGGTTAAGCCATTTAGGATTTGTTGGGCCCTTCAGGTGCGTCCTAGAAAAAAAAGCAGAGGAGACAGTGGACCACCTATTCTTAACCTGTGAATTTGCACAGAAGGTGTGCAAATTTGGCCTAGGGAAGCTGAATTGGCAAGGACCCCTACCTGACAAATTGGGTGGATGGCTTACCTCATGGCCAGACCCAAAAGGCCTATCCTCACTAGCTGTAATATGGCATGTCCTCTTGTCTAGCACGTTGTGGCTGATTTGGAACGAGCGGAACAAGAGAATTTTCTTAGATAAAGCTAAAATAGTTGAGAGCTTTCTTGCAAGTTTTGAAATAGCAATCTCAGAATTGGTGTCCAATGCGGCAGCACAAACTAATGCCAGTAAGGCCCCTTTCACCAAAGGTGGCATGTTAGTGCAGCATCAATGGCCGTGGGTGAAGTACAGGCCCATTAATGGGAATGCGAGGGTTCAACCTCTATCCAAGGAAGAAGGAGAGTATAGAAACAATTGGCAACCACCATCCCCCGGATGGATTAAGATTAATTTTGATGGTGCCTCGTGAGAAAATCCTGGAATTTCTGGAATAGGATACATAGCTTAGAATGACAAGGGGGAAATTATGGCCTTAGGTGCTAAAAGGTTATGAGATGGTACAAATAATGAGGCAGAATGCCTAGCTACAGTTGAAGTTGTCCTCATGGTGAGAAGACTCTAGTTTAGAAAATTTCACCTGGAAGGTGACTCCCTCTTGGTTATAAATGGAATTAACAAGGGCCAAATGGACACATGGTACCTGAATAAGCATATCAGAAGGATTAGGAACATGCTAGTAGAGTTCAAAGATTTCAAAACCTCACATGTGTCAAGAGTGGCTGTAAAGGAGAAAATGATGTTAATAGAATAAGAGTGTTTTGATACTCAAATCACTTATCACCTTACATTTAATGTTTAGAGTGAAGGGATAAATAAGAAATTCCCCTTTATTCTCAAATACACAAAGGAAGGATCCAAATTGATCAACCCAAAAAGGATCAATGCATAAATGAATCCATCTATTGGAAATGAGAATAAAGAAGGAGATCTTAGGTTTCCCTCTTAAAAATGTGTTTTGAAATGAATGTAAATGTGTGATAGATTCAGAATGATTAAGGATTTGAATTGAAATGAATGATAGAAAAGTACTAACCTTGAAGTATTGCAGATCAAAGAATTTTGTTTTCTAGGGTCTGTACTCAGTTTCTAGAAAATCCGAAGCATGATCCAGAAAGGAAACGCAGAGATGAACAAAACCCAGAATTATTTTTCCATTGCGACACTATCTTGTGAAAAAGGTTGACCTTGACCCATAAATGTCATCCCATACCCAATAATGTCGACCTTGGCTTGCACAGGTCCGACAAAAAATCTGTTCGCGGATTCCGGAAGTTGGCCAAAAAGGGTATCCAGATCTGGGTTCAAATCTGTAGTCCCAAACCTATACCTGCAAGAAAAATAGGTTTGTTTGTTGGGGGGAGGGGTTTTCCTTAGTCAAACCCTAATTTAGGAATTAACCTTGAAATCAATAATTGAAATAAGAATGCTAGCAAGTAGTAGAATTGAATCTAACAATGAAGCTATGATATTGAATAGATATG
>MU227121.1:35072-61705 GCA_018584345.1 Thuja plicata | reverse complement strand
TGAAGGAAGATCACACCACCATGATGGCTAGATCTAGGGTTTTGAATGATAAATCTTGAATGCTTGAACAAAATCCATTCAAAGGCTTAAGAGCTTGAATCCTTGATCTTCAATGGAGGAATTGAATGCTTGAGAGGAATACTTGAACACCTTGAGAGCTTGAAAACATGTAGAACAATGGATGCTTGAACTTTTTGCTTGATGATGCTTAGAATCTATCGCTTAGAGAAAATGAGAGAGAAAGGCTTCCTTTTATATGAAACTAGGGCACAATCTTCTAAGGAGGCCGACATAGGAGAATTAAATTCCAATTAGACCCATGCCCATAGAAGAGGACCTATATTAAACATAATTTAGTATTCACCGCTTTGGAACCTGAAACAGCCGACCCGGAAGTGGGAAATAACTTTTTGCAAAGACCGACATCCAAAAACTGTGGGACCCTGAGATTTGAACCCTGGGTCAAGGTCGAGGTCAAACTTGACCTAGGTTAGGGTTGAGGTTGACCTTGACCTAGGTTAGGGTCAAGGTCGACATAGACTCAAAATTTTTACCCTGACTCTAAGGTCAAAGACCTCAAATTTGCAGTCCAGGATGCCAAAAACTGGATGGAAAGAAGTGGAAAGAGAGGTAGAACAGGGGGAAAGCTAGTTCAAAGCCAGGAACCCATTCAAGGTGCTTGATATGACCCCAAATCACCTACTAAGAAGGATAAACCAGTCTACCATGGAAGTGCTTCCATTTTCTATTTATACAGTGGAAAATAAGTTGGCTGATAAAGTCTCAAATGTGGGAGCAGACAGATCTCTTGAGGATAAATTCAAAATCTTTGTGGACTTCATGAATATTGAATAATCTTAGGAACTATGTAGGAGTTCAATCATTTTCGAGGATGAACTCCCAAAATCTGAGCATGCAAAGTCACACCACCAAACTACGTGGCTGGCCTTCAAGAAACTAAGCCTTGAATGCCGCCAAGGGATGAGTGCGAGGGTGTAATTATAAGAAATTCCCAACCCGAGATCTCATGGTAAGTGAAGGTCAAGATCGTACTTGAGGGATTAAAGAGAAATGATGATTTTCTCGGCAAGTTGATGGAAACATCAACTATTTCTAAAGGCTTTGGAGGCAAGTTAAAGACACTAGTGACATCATCAAGGCCGCATCCTTTGAGACGGAGTGGAAATACCAGAACTATGAAGGTGAATTTCTCTCTGTCTACCAATGGGAAAATTCTCGCATTCGATACCCCCATCACTTTGAATAGGCTGAGCCATATCTTCACAGGGGAGGGAGATGACTTTTGGGCGGCCATCAGAGAAATCTTGGGAGAACATTTTCTGCAAAAAGGGTGGCGGCCAAGAACAAATCTGGATATCTCATCCTTGTTTGTGGCTCTCGCTCTGATGGTTGCAAAATCAAAGGCAGAAGTGAGGAGTGTTATCAGGAAATGCATGGTGGTGAAGTGGGTCAGCGGTGTGGAGGATATCATTGAGCGTGCAGAGGTTGGACTGGGGCTACGAATGGGTGAAGGGCCTTTCTGAATGGTGGGTAGAGGGAGTCATGGTCTGCAACCACTTGTTGTCTAGTCGATGGCTAGCCCATAAGACATCCATCTGGCATGAGCATTGGGTGGGTGGAAGGAAATACTAACAACACTGGAAAAGAACAGGGCGGAAATGGAAAAGGTGGAGGCCGAATTCATAGCTTGAAAAAGGAAGAGGACGCCCATCAAGTCCTCCACAGCCCTGGACGAAGATGGCAGACCACTGGTCCATCGACAACTATCGGTCACTAGGCGGAGACCAAGGGCCTCTGCAGCTAGGCAGGCCAGAGCGGAATCGGCCACTGGCCCGAGTGGTGGTGTTGGAGACAACATCTGAGTCGGGGTACTCGTGGACAAGTGTGGAGCTTTTGCGAACTTTACCAAAGGATATACTGCAAAGTGGTTCCCATAATTGAACCTTAGTCTATTTTTTGGTCTGCTCGTCTTTGTATGTAGACGTCTGTTAATAGATGTCTTTCTACTTTAGTATTTGCTATTTCATAGCCATCCCTTGTAGTTAGGCTTCGAAGTCAAGTTTGTTTTTTGCATTTTGGAAGGAAATGCCTTTGTTGGCCAGTATGTAACCTCAATTTTTAAAAAACCAATATAAAATCAAATATTACCGATAAAAAAAAAACAAGTCTTCAACACTGATCATACCAATCCAAAAACTAAAACTCTATCTTTTCCTAAACAACCAAAATACTGGTATTTGATAAATCAATCATAACTCTCTCAAATCAATACTTTAACTTCTGCAAATTGACATGCATCATCTATAGACATATTTGAACACAACTTTATGATCACAAGTGTAGATCTTTTGTGTAGTATCCATACCAAGAAATTCAACCTTACTGAACATACTAGGAACATTCTCTTCAACGGTAGAAGTATGTCGACGTCAATGAAAAAACATTAATGCCAACATATATATGCACAATCTAAACAATGTCTCAGCAACATCCAACATGAAGTATGTAAGATCATCCCTAGGACCAACTCATCAATAAGTCAAACATGAATATAGTAATTATTAACTCCACCAAGTTCATAAAAGGTGATGAAATTGCTAATCATATTTAATAGTTATATTTGTATTTGTGATTATACACATATCACCATAGTTTCTAAACTATCCTTATATAAAACAAACATTATAATAATGTATAGGAGTTATATATTAAATGTCAAACATATAGTTACACAAGAAAATTAGATATAGTTTGAAGTGAAATTTCATCTCGATATAATTTTGTGGTAGCTTACCTTAATTTACATCCTATACTCTACACCAAATTATTCTATTCCTCAAGTATCACTTGTCATTGCCAATCTTTATATCCCCACTTTTGAGAATAATCTATAATTTTTCAACTCTAAACATTTTTTTCTTTTGATTGAACCTCATTGGTTAATTTTTCCATAACCTTTTATCTCTTGGTTATAAATCAAATTAATAATATTAATACCCATAGGTAAACACTTTAATTCATCACTTGATACTTATCCAAAATCATAGAGTTGAACAAGTTATAGTTCTAACATAATTATACCAATGGTAACAATAGTGACACTTCATTTCTCAAACATATTTTACTAGTACAACAATTGAATTCTACTTATGATCGACCTTAATCATGTCACCTATTAATTGCCTAAAATACATTGATAATGGATTAGTCTTTAATTAGAAAAAAATAGGTATATTTATCCAAATTATATATTCTTCCTTAATGGTTTGTCATATTTCCAAATAATAATTTCTCAATAACTAAATACTAATATTTAATAGGCTTTGTGATATATCAATATTTATATTAAGTGGAGTATTTACATGAGGGTTACATGAATATTTAATTATTTATTAAATATCTATTTTATTTGCATAGGAGTATGAATAAATGAGAAATTATAGCTATTGAGGCAATTTCAAGATGCACAATTTAGTTCAAGATTTACTTTAAATTTATTTTACAAAAAAACAATCAAGTCGCTTAATTTTCCCTGTTATAATTAAACTTAAGGACAATGATATGATAGACATTTACTCATATTAAGAAGTGAAATTAAATTTGTATACAACTGATGATGGGTACTATAAGGAATATAATTAGTATGGGTTGAAATGATACACATAATGGACTTGCATATTATGATCGACATATGGCTAAGTTGTATGGAGGTGATAAGTATAGAAGAATCCTAGGAAATACCATTTTCAAGGGAGTAAATGGTGGTGGACTTCATGGTGTATGTGGAGAGAGAAATATTAAAAAACCCAAATTTAAGTTAATAGATTGTAAGGATGTGGGAACTTGCCAAAGACTTGAATAGTTATCCAATTGTAGGTTTATACGAGGCTATGTCAAATTTATTGTTAGACCTTGGGCACTCTTATGGGAAACTAAATGTGTTTGATGCAACTCAAGTTCTCAATCATGCATTCATTCCCTCTTTAATAGTCATCTCATATTTGATCTATGAAAATATAGAAGATATTGTCCATCAAACAGATAAATATTTCAATTCCAACTTGGACCATATACGTGCAAACAAGTAGAGGAAAATATGCCCACAACATATGATGGAGGAGATTACTAAGAGATTGAAGGTGAAGCTTATAGTTAACATGGTTGAGGCTTCTTGGAACAATTATAAAAGTGAAGATTCAAATGAGGTTGTAGACTTCATTCATCAGTGTCTATTATAATTTAATTAATATTTCTAATAAATATAGTTGTATGTTTAAAGATGGAACGACGGGGCCTGTGCAATTTTTCTCATCCCAAGGGTGATCAAATACTCCAGTTTCTTTTGTTATGAGTATGAAAATAGTGAACGGTACTTTTTGTTGATAGGTATGAGGTTTTTTATTTGTTGTGGATAGTTAGAGCTAGTGGCCTCTCAACACTATTTTTTGGTTAGTGAATTATATTCCTTCATGATATCATTATCATCCTATGGTATTAATATCTAAGACTGAAGCTTGTAAAATCTCACTTTGACATTCAAAAATCATAAATTTTAGTATAAATCTTTTTAGTGACTTTATCTACACTCATCTAATATTTTTGAAAATTATGTCATATCTAGTTATTAATTTACTCGATAGGTTATTATAGGTGGGAAAGTTCCAGCAAAAAAGTATCATGTCTCAATCAAGTCTTGCCAGTCAATGTCTTTTCCTTGCCAAAAAATGAGCAATTGAATAAAGTGGTACATTGCACATTTTATCATTTCAGAAACTTTGCACCATCGTTCCAACTCTGAAACATTTAATTTTGTCAATATCACTCTGTTATTTTTCGCCTATCACACACATAACATTTTTTTGCAAGAATCTTGTGTCCATATAGTGTAGTGGAAGGATCCCCTTAACACTCAATGATCTCAGGGATTTAGGAGTATTGAATTTTTGAAGGGAATCAAATTTAGGGAGAAATTCCAAGTCTTTAAGTGGAAACTCTACCAAAAGATATATTTTTAATACTCTTTACCAATAACCCCATTGTAGAGGTCTTGATCTCTCTTAAAAACATTTTAGATGCACTTTGTTGGGGGCATAAGAAATCTCTCTCCCATTCTATATAATTATACTTGAATAGAAAAACATAACGAGGAGCTTTAGAACAAGGTATTAACATCCATCAAAATATAAAGGAGAGATGAATTTTGTCAAATGTTCTTGCAACTGCATTTCTAGATATGTATGCAAAATGTGGAAGCATAAACAAGACTAGTGAGTTGTTTGACAAAATGCCTCAAAGAATTATGGTTTCAAGGAATGTCATGATTGCAGGATATTCACAAAATGGACTTGCTAAAGAGGATTAAAAAAATTTCAACCAAATGAAATCAACATGTGTAAAACCAATTCGCGAACCTTTGTCAGCATTCCTCTCGCCTATACCAAAATAGGAGATTTGGAACAGGGTATGGATATCCATTTAAGCATAATGGAAGGGGTTTTTTCCTCAAATATTGTAGGTAGAAATGTTTTCATAGACGTGTACGCAAAATGAAAAAGCATGGGCAAGGCACATCATCTATTTGATAAAAATGCCTCAAAGAGATATTATCTCTTAGAATAAAAATGTTATAGGAAATAGAAAAAATGGATATGTCAAAAAAGCTTTAGAACCTTTCAAGAAAATACAATTGGCACTTGTGAAGCCAAATTTGACAACCTCTACTAGCATCCTACCTACCCATGCCAAAATAGGAGCTTTGGAATAGGGTGTTAGCATCCATCAAACCATAGTGGAAGGGGGAATTTTGTTAGGCATTATAGTTGGGAATGTTCTAGTAAAGATGTATGCAAAATGTGGAAGCATATACAAGGAACATGAACTAGTTGATATAATGCCTCAAAGAGATTTCATCTCATGGAATATAATGATCAAAAGATATGCACAAAATGGATTATTTGAATGTGTTTGGTTGACCTTCTTGAATGTACTAGCTATCTTGAGGAGAACATTTATCATTAAGATTCAAGCTAAACATGTGGTGGTTATGTGGATTTTTTTCTTGGTGCTTGTAGATCACATATGAATATAGGCTTAAAAGAATTTACAACAACACTTCTTTTTTATTTGGATCCTAGAAATGTTGTCACTTATGTTCTTCTCTCAAACATCTATGTATAATTGGGCAGGTGGGGTAGTTGAAGTTATGGTGCTCGAATACCATATTGGAATTTTCAACACAAGCACCCCTAGGATCAAACATAAAAATAGGAACAACCTTTGACAAGGAGGGCAACAAGAAAATAATTTCCACATTTCTTAAAAAGCAAAAGATTAAAATATTGCAAGATTTTAGCATGAATTACAATGAAGATATCAATTGCTTTTATAGAAAGTAATAGTCCTCAAAGTATGCAAAAACCAACTCAGACTATTAAAAACAAACTAGAGCTAGGTATGAAAACTACAAGTGCATGGTATACACAATGTGCAAACTCATGCCAAACTAGACTAGACCAAAATAAATTAGGCTCAACTGAGTGAACTTAAGCTAGGAATGGATGTGCAAACATGTGCTCAAATATGTATAAGAATATGGGTGAGAATATTCTTGAGAATGTGCACAATTAATTAATGCAACATATGCAAATGTGCATGATGCAACATAAATGCATGGTCTAATACCCTCCTTAAGTGAATCTTAGGGAGATAAAAATTTATAAGCATGAAATGCATGAATGGGTCCAGGTAACAAAAGGCCTGGTTAGGTTCCCTTGTACAATGAAAGCCTTTCAAAGTAGAGAAAAAAGAGAAAAACCATGTGGGAGAAAACTCTTATCTAAAATCAAGAGGTGCATTTCATGAAAAAAATATGAAATGCAAAAAGGAGTAAGAAGCCTCTTAAGAAAATGTCCCAAAATAATATGAACAAAGAAAATCCTCAAAGCACAAAGACTTTGTAGACAAATATCGAATTATAATTGCTATAATGTTGAATGAAGAACCTCCTCTAAAAAAGATGATTATTGAGATCAAGACGAAAATAATTTACATGAGTGTCCCCATTAACACTACTCCAACAATGAATAGATGGGAAAAAAGGTAAAACATATGTCAATCAAAGTTATAGATGGCACAAGAATTTGCACAATTGACCCCAATGACACTACCCAACCATGCAAGAGTAGACTTCTATTAAAACATAGGTGTCAATAGTCTAAAGAAATTATCAACTAAGGATAAGTAACCTCCAAATAACTAGAATGAAAGAGTGTCTATATGGTATAAGCTCTATCTCATTGAAATACAACCACTCTAATATGTAGCTCACTCTAAAGAAAAACTAAGAAAATGGTATCTCCAACAATAGAAACCCCACTATAATGCTATTAAGGGAGAGGCGTAAGAGATCCATAGAAACTAAATGTCACGATATAAAGCATGAAGGATAATTTGGATATCCACAAGAAAGTACTTGCAACTGAATAAGGCATGCATCTAATGCACACACACATGGGGAAATAATCTCTAGGATTCAATGTTATCATGGGCAAACACTCACTAAACAAAGGTGTGATGAAAAAACAAAAAGCACTACACAACCCCCCATGGAACTTCATAATATAGTGCATGTACAAAATAAGGCACAATAAAATGTGATAAATCCCCAAAAAACCATACACAAGAGTGACACAAATCTCAGTGTGCCTACAAATGGAGAACTGCATGTAAAACATGTTCAATATTCCCAAATAAGGAAAAGTGCTAGAAATAAATGAAGAACAACCCAAGTTGAAGTTACGGTGTTATGATACATGTTGGAGTTTGCAACACACACATCTAAGGATCAAAAAAAATAAATTAAAACACGCTCCACAAGGAGGGAAATAAGAAAATAATAGCTACATTTGTCAATAAGCAAAATATTACAATATTTCAAGATTATGGTTGCAAGATTACAGGATAAATTATAATTAAGAGATGAATTTCTTTTTTGGAAATCAATAGTCCTAAAAATATGAAAAAGCTAGCTTAAACTAAAAATAGAAGACTAGAGCTAGGTATGAAAACTATAAGGGCATGATATGCATAATGTGAAAAATGGAGCCCAACTAGACTAAATTAAATTAGGCTCAACTACGTGAACTTACGCTAGGCATGAATGTGCAAAGATGTGCTCAAATATGCATGAGAATCTTCTTGAGCATGTGAACAATTAATTAATGCAACATAAATGTATGCTCTAATAGGGGTGATGTTTAAATGGTAAGGAGATTTATGAAAGATAGAGGAATTTAAAATTTTCCTGGGTGTAGTTGGATTGAAGGCCATGAAATGGTACATTTTTTTGTTTAGGAGACATATCACATCCACAGACATGACATTTACTTAATGATGTGGAAGATGAGGGAAAATAATTATTATTTTGCCACCGTAGTGAAAATCCAACAATTGCATTTGGTTTGTTAAACAAACTCCCTAAAACAACGATAAAGTTGTTAAGAACATTAGAGTATGTACTAATTGCCACAAAATAATGACATTTATCTCCAAGATTGTTGTAAGAGAATTTTTTGTGAGAGATACAAATAATTTCCATCATTTTAAGAAATAAAAATGTTCTTGAAAAGATTATCGGCAGTGCTAAATCAAGCAATCTAAGAGTTGGCTCGCACTTAATAATGTGCACTGTGTCACACCAATCCATAGTAATAATGATGGGAAAAAGTTTTATTTTTAGTTCCTAGATTTTTTTTTTGTTTTGTTTTGAGTATTTGACAGTGTAGACCACTCTTGGCTTCCTAAAGACAAATGCATCAAGTGCAATGCAAGTCACTAGTTATAAACACAGTTGGAGTAACTGTCAAATACTTGTTCACGATAACATGGATTCTTCTCAATTTTTTTTCACAAAATATGCCTATATGTGAAATGAGAAGCATGAAGAGGTGGATAATAGGGAAAAAAGAATTTGAGAAATAATTCAAGTAAATGGAAAAATACTTGACCAACAGGAAATGAAAGAGAGGCTCATAACCATCCTTTTCATTTTGTAAAGTTCTTTTGTGTAGGTTATTCATATCATATTTTGCCTATGTCAGGCAGACCATTTGAGATTAAATTACACATTCCATATTTATATATAATTTTATATATGCACATGTATATTTTCTCTTGTTTGTGGTTAGACATTTATAATGTTGCTTCACATCCCTTTGCTAGGGGGAATAGCTAATATTTTTGTGAATTCACAAATATTGTTTTATTTTATTTTATTTTAATTTATTTGGTGTTATTTAGAAATAAACTATATAATTTATATATGAAGAAGTACTAGAAAAAAATTACAATTATGTCAATTGTATATATGAAGAAGTAGAAAAGAATTACAATTGTGTCAATTGTGTTTATATTGTACTTAGTAGATATGCAAGACAAATGAAAAACACCACAATGAGGTTTATAGATTGATGCTAGAGAGGAGATAAAATTTCTATATGTAAAAATAAAATCATAATTTATATTGCATTTTAATCATACACTCGTGGTATTAAAAAATTGTGCATAATGAGATTTATATATTGATACCAATAAGATGAGGATTTGAAGGTGGTTGGGATAAGATTCATAGTGAATTTTAGAAGTATTTGGAATGAAAATAGGATCATAGCTATATGAATTTAGAGAACCACAATGGAAGACATCCATAGGAATAAAAATAATATTAAAGATATATTCATAATATATTTAAATTGACTACTTTACTTACATATGACAACACTAACAAATGATAGTAAAGGTTAATTTCGATTTGATCAGATGGAATTTTAATTGTATTAATAGTCACATGCATATCAAATGAGAGAAGCCAAATCTCATATGTCATATCGAACATTTGTTTCATGTCAAAATTTTATGATAGGGGATTAAGTCATCATTTCCAAAGACTCGTGAATCATTTGGTTAACTTTTTTTGTGTAGTCAATTTTAAAATGTTGGAACTTTATTACGGGTGTATGTATATTTGTATATAATGAAGCCAAGTAAATTTGTATTATTGATTTCAGTGTGTGCAAATATGACATGAGCATGCATTCAAAGTATAAATGGATATTCTATTGAAAGGCCTTAGGAGATGAAACAAAAGTTTCCTATAAATTTGAAAATATGGATGAGCATGGCATTGAAGATTGTTACAATGATTCATGTGAAGATTTACCACCTAATGGTGTATCTATATTTTTGTGTCATCCACTATGTTATGTGAACTATATTTTTCTATTGATATAACCAATGCACTTCCTTTTGGTGCAATATATTATGAAAATAACTATAATATCTTTTTTGTTCCTATGGATGTCTTTCATTGTGATTCTATAAATTCATATAGCTCTGATCCTATTATCATTCCACAAAATTCTAAAATTCCTTATGTATCCTATGCCAACCACCTTCAAACCCTCATCTTCGCACCTTGGTATTGATTAAACAAATATTACATCTTGTATTACAAAATCACTCCCCTTCAAAAAATATACCCTACCCAAACCAAAATAGTACCTCGCAGATGCAAGATAAAGTGACAAGCCAACCTATAAAAAGGCAATTCTTCGCACCACCAAACCTCTCCACATGAATAAATCTCTCAAATTACAAAGATTTAACAAACCTATTAACTGGTAAAGTCACAATAATAGTTAAATCAGGTTTTGGCTCAATGCTTTTTATGGGAACAAAGATGCATGTTAAAAATAGCCTCATTCTTATTTCATTTCTTTGCACAACTATCCAATTTTCTTTTGATCTTGGATTTCCCTGAGCCTCATATAGATTCCCTATATTTTTCCTTCACCATCTAGAGACAAAATTTTTGAGCTCACCTCTTTTCCATAAATCCCCATACACGATGGAGATTCAATCTTTACATGATATTATCCTATAGGAGGGGGGTACCATGATTCCTTGTAGTAAATTGTGAATTATCTGGTGAAGTAGCACTAATATCTTCCCCAGATGGCTTCTCAGAGGCTACCCCACCAACATTCACTTCCATATGTGTCTCTTCTTTTTCTACTGAGTAATGATGGGGGGAGACATTCTTCCACCAAGTAGCCTTTTTGTTAGACCTCTGGCTTGTATATTGGGCCACAACATGACTAGTATTGTAACATTTGGAGCACTGGAATGGTATGCCCTCATAGTTCAAAATCTTATTCCAACATCCATGCTTGATATTGCAAGAGATATCAACAGAAAGATTCTTTTGTGTGTCAATCTCAACCAATATGTGAGCATATGTGGTGTGAATATACTCTGAAGGACCCTCATCAACTGCTAGAAATTTCTCCAAAGAGTTACTAATGGCTTCAAATAAGAATCAAAGAAAATATGCAAAGGTAGATTTATTAATCTTACCTAGGCTAAAAGTTATGGAGAATACTTCAGTATTTAGATCAAATTATGGGTCCCAAGGTTTCAACATAAGTAGGTGCCCATTGCAATCCCATTGATAGTCATAGAGAATAGTGTGTTGATCCTTGACCTTATCAAAAACAATAAAAGAATCCCCTTGCATAAGGGGAAATATGAATATATCCTATTAGAATAGGGTACCAAGTATTTGAAATCTATTGGTGTAGATCTTCCAAACTTAGCTAGTATCCTTAAGTTATTTTATCAAGCCACATTTGGGAAAAAATGATACATTATCATTACAACTTTTTGTGCATGATAGTGAGTATATTTCCACAATCCATGATAAATATTTGAGTGTTACTTTTGGATTTGATTGTGTGCATTTTTTTTCATCAATGTTTCAGATCACGCTTTGTGATCCATCATCAGGATGAAGAGAGAAATCAAAAGGAGAAAATGATGGATCACAGAGTGTGATCCAAACTGTTGATGAAAAAATATGCACACAATCAAATCCAAAAGAAATACACAAATATTTATTTGCATGTTTAAAATAATAGACCATACTATGTGAATTCTATAATTCAAGGTGAGGCATGCCCTCATTCCAAGCATGCCTTTACTTTGCCTTATTTCTATCTTGCTCTCCATGCTGCTCACAACTCTTAGTAATGAAACCTTGGAAAAGATTTGTCTCGCAAGCCCCAACGAGAGCCACAATGCAATCTATAACCCTTTCAGGATTACCCCCAATGAGACCATCATTAGGCCCCAATAATTAAAAGGGAAAACACATCCCACATAGGCACCTTATTGAAAAGAGAGCTAGCTAGGTAGGGTGAAGAACATCGCCAACCGTCATCTACACTAGCATTTGAACCTATATTTTCTTTAACCATGAAAATAGAATCCCCATGAATTAAAGCAAGGAGGGGCCAACATCATAAGAAAAAGGAGTGGACAACTAGTTTCAAGATCAATATCCATACTCATGTCTTCCATAATCCAAACTAACCCTAGCCCCAATATTTCATAGAGGTTGTTTGACAATAATTATTATACTTTCGAAGAATATTAATGGGGGTGGATTAAATAAATAAATTTTATAATTTTATGGTGATATAAGCCCAAATTGGGTGTGGTATTTCTTGTGATGATGTTTTTAACCTATAGATACATGTGATAGTCAATTTTTGGTAGATTTTTAGTGAGTCTTTTGACAACTTGAATATGGGGATTTATTGTCTAACAATGGTAAAATTGGTGAGCTTCTTTGGAGGAAAATAATAATAATAATAATTAAATCCAAGAGAGGGGATATTTTATTTGATTCTCTATTTATTTGCATGCAAATACATATTTCAGTCATCTCATATTTTCATTCATAAACTTTACCAAATGATTCGAGCAACTACTTTCATACAAATCTTTGATGTGAATGAAACCTATAGGAGATAATGATCAACGAATGAAGACCCACTGGTTTCTAGTATTAGAGGATGAAATCAATTTATTAAAAGAGATTTATTTCATTTAAATATGGCATTCAAGCTTCTAATATTGAGAAAATTCAACAATAAATCATGTTGTATTGTGTATGTTGGTTGTAGGTGAAGTTTAGAGAGAGAGAGAGAGAGAGAGAGAGAGAGAGAGAGAGAGAGAGAGAGAGAGAGGTATTGCNAGGTTAGAGAGAGAGAGAGAGAGAGAGAGAGAGAGAGAGAGAGAGAGAGAGAGAGAGAGGTATTGCCTTACTATGGATCATGCAAAGAGAAAGAACTACTACAATGTTGATCAAATGATGGAGATGATGAAGACCGAGTGATAATAGGTATACATGTTTGTATAAATGGTTAGATCAATTATTATTTTTTCATTGATGTCAAGCAATTGATTTACTAATTTTTATTGAGTTACCATATCATAAGAAAGAGAAGTTAAATGGGTGACAAATACATATCAGACAATGATGAATTAATGTTGATATAGTTGTTTGCTACTATATATTTGATGTTATCAAGTTGGTACACTTGATTGATTAAGTCATAAATTGCAAAGAGTTAAGTTATGACTAAAAAGATTTATTGTACTGAGCTAGACAGAGTTAGTTGGTATAGAGTTATGTTAATCATTTTTTAATTACCGAGCACCAAGCACTGAATGAAGTTAGTTACCAAGTTGCAAAGCAAAATACAGAGTACAATATATTGATTGAAAATTATGATAAGTTCAAATTTAATACAAAGATATGATGATTTGGATGGATATAAGAATTAAAGGAAGTTTGTTAGAAGATCTATGAGCAAGAAAATTCAATGAGAAGATCTAAGGTGAAGATCAAGCGGTTAAACCTGATTATGAGAGTTCTAAGAAAAGTTCAAGTTATAAGGTAAAAGTTAAACAGTTTACCGAGTCAAGATTTATGAAGAAGATGATCAAATGACTGAGCGCAAATGTTGAAAAACCTAAGCAAGGAGATTACGAGGCAAAAGTTTGTCTATAAAGGATGAGAAATTAATAGAGAGTATGATGCTGGCGAATTGAATTAAGAAGCAGAAGAAGCTGAAGAACAGAGTTATCGAGCAGAACAGAGAAGTAGAAAGAGTAGAATCTACAGTCTGAAATAGAGACAAATGGAGCATGTGATGTCAGTATTCATGTGAGCATAAGGGATCTGAACCAAGAAAAAGGTAGCTGCTATATTTTTAGATCAAATTTTTATTGTTGCTTATTAGCATTTGTAACAGAGAAAATCTCTTACTGAGCGGATTTAATAGTCCTATCTGTAAATCCTATATATAGGTGACATTCCAAAAGAGTGTTTAAAGTCCTCTAGCAAGGCCACTCCTAATAGGGTGAAAATATTAACCGATCTGAGGTAAATCCCTTAACATGGTCACATTTAGCAAATGTGTTTATAATATTTAATAGGATAAGTTCTTAACCGAGCGTACTTCAAAAAGGTAGATTTTTATTGTGGGTCACAATTCCCACGAAGGTTTTTCCCATATTGGGTTTCCTTGTTAAATCTGGTGTCAACTGAGTTAAATCTGTGTTAACTAAGTTTGAATGATTGATTTGCATATTATGAGATGTATGGTTGTTTAAGTTATTAAGTTATTTGGTGAATCGGTTATTACTATATTCAGTTCTACCAAGTGAATCAGTGAGTTGAGTTTTAAGTATTTAAGTTTAATTTGGTCTGATTCACCCCCCCTCTCAGTGGGACCAACAATTGGTATCAGAGTGTTGGTTCTATGAAGTGTTAAGTTTAAAAGGGTTTGAGTCAAGATCTAAATATGTATAAGAGGGAAGCACCAAAGTTGAATAGGGAACATTTTTCTACATGGAAAAGTAGAATGAGATTGCATGTGTCTGGTATAGGAGAAAATGGACTTCATTTTATTTATAATGAAGATGTTGCACCAACAACTACACCTTTGAAAATCACTAAGCAAAGACATAAGAAAGAACACACGCAAGTCATGATTGAGATAGCTTCTACACTTACCAACCAGGAATATGATGAACTTGATGGATGTACTACTTCAAAAGAAATGTGGGATAAGCTTATTTTGACCTATGGTGGAGATCAACATGTTCAAAAGGAAAAATCAAAAAGTCTGAGAGGTAGATTTGATTCAATGAGAATGAAAGATTGAGAAAACATAATATAGTACAACACTAGACTTATGGAGATTGTTAATTCCATCAAAGGAGTTGGTAGAGCCAAAATAGAAGAAGATGTTACAAGAAAAATGTTAAGAACCTTGCTATGGAGTTATGCTATTTGAGTATCTGCTATACAAGAGTTGAGATTCATTCCTCGGATGAATGTTTCTCTTCATGCTACTATTGGTAAGTTAGTTGCATTTGAGATTAATGATTTTGATAATAGTTTACCTGCAACATCTAAGATTGAGTATGCATTTAAGTCATCTTTGAAGAGAGGAAGTTATAAGGACTCTAGACCTAGTGATGGATATTTGAGCAGTCCTAGTGAAAGATATTATAGATGTCAAAGTGGTTTGGAAGAGTTATATGCTGCAGATGAAGAGAACGAAAGAGAGAGAGTTTGAAGCTTTGTTGGCTAGAAGGCTACAAAGAGGCAATGGAAAATACTGAGGTAAGTTACCCTTGAAATGTTTTAACTATAAAAAGATTGGTCATTTTGCATCTAACTGCCCTGAGAAAGACAATGCAGAGAAGAAAGATAACAAAAACAAAGGTAAGAAATCTTGTCATATTGCTAATGAATATCTAAGTGATGATGATTCAGATGATAGTGATGAAAAATAAGTTATATATGTTTCTATAAAAGACAATTCTGATGAAGAAGAACCAAGAGCCCCAATATCACAAGTAAGTAAGAATGAAACATGGATTATAGATAGTGGTTTTTCACATCACATGACTGGTGACACACTTAAGTTTATTTCCTTAGAAAAGCATGATGGAGGATTTGTTAGATTCGGTAATGATGCTCCATACCCTGTGAAGGGAAAAGGTTCTATAATTCTACTGAATAACAATAACATAAGATGTGATGATGTTTATTGGGTTGAAGGCTTAAAATATAATTTGTTGAGTGTGGCATAGTTAAATAACATAGGTCACCGACTGGAATTTCAACATGGAAAGGTGAAAGTTTTTGATAAGAAGGAAAATATGATTGCTACTGGAGAACAATCTAAAGGTAATTTATTTTATCTTGATACTTCTATGAAGAGTTGCATTTTTCTAAAGTTGAAGATGTCTGGCTATGGCACAAAAGGCTTTATCATGTTAATTTTGACAACTTGATCAAAGTGAGTAAAAATAATAGAGTCAAAGGATTACCAAGATTGGAGAAACCTGAGAATGCTATGTGCAGAGAATGTCAAATGGGTAAGATGACTAAATATAGTTTTACAAGCAAAACCTATGTTACACAAGGAATTTCGGATTTAGTTCATACTTATCTATATGGACCCATGAGAACTCAAAGTTACTATGGAGACATATATTTTATTCTATTTGTGGATGATTATTGTAGAATGATATCTATAATGTTTTTAAAAGAAAAATCTGATGCATTTCAAATGTTTAAGTGGTATAAGGCCCGAGTTGAGAAAGAAACGGGAAGCCAACTAAAATGTCTGAGATCTGATAGAGGAGGTGAGTTTACATTTGATGATTTTACATTATTTTGTAATGAAAATGGAATTAAAATACAAATGCCAGCACTGAGGACACCACATCAGAATGGTATTTCTAAGAGAAGAAACATATCTATTGTTGATTGTGCTAGGACACTGATGATTGAGAAACGTATTTCACAAAACTTCTAGAGAGAAGCAGTTAGGACTGTTGTTTACACATTGAACCGAGTGCAAATGAAAAAGGTACCAACAAAACACCTTATGAAATCTGGTATGAACACAAACCTAATGTGAGTTATTTAAAAGTTTTTGGAAGCAGGTGTTATATCTTGAAAGATTCTAGAGAAAGAAATTTTGATTATAAAGGGATGAAGGAATATTCTTAGGATATTCTACAAGGAGTGAAGCCTAAAAGTGTTTGAATAAAGTTACTAACAAAATGGTGGAAAGTGAAAATGTGAGAATTAATGAGTTTGTACAAAAGAGTGATGAAGAATGCAAAAAGCAACCTGAAGACTATGATAAGTTTGTATATGTACAACCTGATCTTCCTGACACCTTACCAATAGCACCTACCGAGAAGGAAGCTGAACAAATTGCTCTACAACTGAATGATGTGGATACAACACTGAGACCTACCGAGCTAGTTTTAACAAAATATGTGAGGATTCACCACTCCCTGAGCAAGATTATTGGAAATAAAGATGCTAGAGTGATGACAAGAAGCAAGGTAAGTGACAATACATGTTTGATATCTTCATTTGAGCCAAAGAAAGTTAAAGATGCACTAGATAATGAAGATTGGATGAAAGCAACGAAAGAGGGGTTTGATTAGATAGAAAATAAAAATACATGGACTTTAGTACCTAGGCCAAAGGATAAAATTTTTATTGGTACTAAATGGATTTTCATAAACAAGTTGAATGAGAATGGTGAAGTTAACAAAAATAAAGCTAGATTGGTTTGCAATGGTTATCCACAAGAAGAAGGCATATACTATGGAGATAATTTTGCACCTGTTTCTAGATTGGAAGGAGTTAGAATACTTATAGCTTATGTGGCTTAAAGAGGATTCAAAGTTTATCAAATGGATGTCAAGTTTGCATTTCTGAATGGGATACTAGAAGAAGAAGTTTACATTGAACAACCTGGAAGATTCATTGAGAGCACAAATAAGAATAGGGTATGAAAATTGAATAAAGATCTTTATGGTTTGAAGCAAGAACCCCGAGCATGGTATGAGAGATTGCACTCTTATCTAATCAAAATAGGATTTCAAAGAACAAGTGATAACAATAATGCTTAATCAAAGTGTGACAGTGGCAATAAGGTTTTGATTGCTGAAATTTTTGTTGATGATATTATTTTTGGAGGCAATAACACCTTATGTAAGGCATTTGCTGAGGAAATGAGAAAAGAGTTTGAAATGTCTATGGTTGGAGAGATTAAGTTCTTTCTAGGACTACAGATACAACAAGTTGCATAAGGGATCTATATTACACAAGCTAAGTATATCAAAGAGATCCTCAAAACTTTTGGTATGGAATATTCCAAGTCTGTTAGAACACCAATGCTCACAAGATGTAAATTATCTAAAGAAGATGAGATACAAGAGATGGATAATACTCTTTACCGATCCATGATTAGTAAACTGCAGCATTTTGTTCACAATAGACCTGATATAGTACACATTGTTGGGATTGTTGCAAGATTTTCTTCTAATTTGATGGAAACACATATGTCTGAAGTCAAGAGAACTTTTAGATATTTGAAAGGAACTGAATATTTTAGCTTATTGTACAAGCAAGGAGGTACTTTTGATCTTCAAGTATACACTGATGCAGATTGGGATGGAAACGTTGATGACAGAAAAAAGTACCATGGAGGCACATTCTTTCTAGGTGAAAGATTGGTCACATGGCTAAGCAAGAAGTAGAGTTGCATTTCAAAGTCTACTGCTGAGGAAAAATATGTGGTTGTTGCCATGAATTATGAAAACATTGTTTGGATCAAGCAGCTACTTGAAGCTATGCAAGAGATTATCTCATATCCTATAACTATTTTCTGTGATAACACAAGTGCTATCAATATATCAAAGAACCCAGGAATGCATTCAAAGACCAAGCACAATTCTATCAAGTATCACTACTTGAGAAAACAAGTTCAAGAGAAGAATGTGGTATTGGAATATGTGAATTCAAAGGAACAATTGACTGATATCTTTACAAATCCATTACCGAAGGATACTTTTGAGTATATCATAGGTAACTTAGAGGTTTTCCCCTATCCAATATTCACTAAGAAGCATGAGGCATGCTACATCAATTATGTATTTTATTAGAATATATATTCTTGAATTGATGTTAGTGTGACACACTTTAGGTGATTTCTAAAGTTGTGTAGAAATTTCTGTATGTAATGAGTATTTGTACATGTAAGGTATAATCCACTACTGAAACAATTTTTTCAGGAGTATGAACTTTTTGGCATTTTTGTCAAAGAGGGAGAGAACAAATTAATGAAATTTATCCATAAGGGAGATATTGAAGAAAGACGGAGAGAATGAATTGCTACTATTTACTCATAAAGGAGAATCAGAATGTATGCTAAAGTATCAGAAGATTTATCCAAGAGGGAGAACAATGAACAGTTTGAAGATCAGAAATAGAACTATCAACTAAGAGGGAGTAATGACAAAAATTGACAGTATTGAAAGTTGTCATCATCAATTGCTATAATACTACTATAGTGTTGTCATCAATGCCAAAGAGGAAGATTGTTGATCAACTAATGGAGATGATGAAGGTCGAGTCATAATAAGTATACATGTTTTGTAAAAATAGTTAGATCAGTTATTATTTTGTCATTGATGTCAAGCAATTGATTTACTGATTTTTATTGAGTTACCATATCATAAGAAGGAGAAGTTAAATGGGTGAAAAATACAGATCAAACAATGATGGATTAATGTTGATATAGTTTTTTTCTACTATACATTTGATGTTATCAAGTCGGTACACTTGATTGATTAAGTTTGAAATTACAAAGAGTTAAGTTATGACTGAAAAGAGTTACTCCATCGAGCTAGATAGAGTCAGTCGATATAGAGTTATGTTAATCGCTTTTCAATTACCGAGTACCGAGCAACGAACAAAGTTAGTTACCGAGTTGCAAAGCAAATTATCGATTACATGAAATTGATAGAAAATGATGATAAGATAGAATTTAATACGAATATATGATGATCTAGATGGAGATAAGAATTAAAGGAAGTTTGTTAGAAGATCTACGAGAGGGAAAATTCAATGAGAAGATCTAAGGTGAAGATCAAGCGATTAAACCTGATTATGAGAGTTCCAAGAAAACTTCAAGTTACGAGGTAAAAGTTAAATGATTTATCAAGTTAAGATTTATGAAGAAGATGATCGAATGACTAAGCGCAAATGTTTAAAAACCTAAGCAAGGAGATTAAGAGGCAAAAGTTTGTCTATATAAAGGATGAGAAATTAATAGAGAGTACGATGTTGGGGAATTGAACTAAGAAGTTGAAGAACAGAGTTACTGATAATAACAGGGAACCAGAAAGAGAATAATCTATAGTCTGAAATAGAGACAAATGGAGTATGTGATGCCAATATTCATGTGAGAATAAAGGATCAGAACCAAGTAAAAGGTAGTTGCTATATTTATAGATCAAATTTTTACTGTTGCTTATTAGCATTTTTAACAGAGAAATCTCTTAAACAAGTGGATTTGACAGTCCTATTTGTAAATCCTATGCATAGGTGACATTCCAAAAGAGTGTTTAAAGTCCTCTAGCAAGGCCACTCCTAATAGGGTGAAGATCTTAACCGATTCGAGGTAAATCCCTTAACAGGGTCACATTTAGCAAATGTGTTTGTAATCTTTAACAAGATAAGCTCTTAACTAAGCGTACTTTAGAAAGGTACATTTTTATTATGGGTCACAATTCCCACAGAGTTTTTTCCCATATTAGATTTTCTCGTTAAATTTGGTGTCAAATGAGTTAAATCTGTGTTAACTGAGTTTGAACGATTGATTTTCACATTATGAGATGCATGGTTGTTTAAGTTATAAAGTTATTTGGTGAATCAGTTATTACTGTATTTAGTTCTACTGAGTGAATTAGTAAGTTGATTTTTAAGTGTTTAAGTTTGATTTGGTCTGATTCAACCCCCCCCCCCCCCCCCCTCAGTGGGACCAATAATCCTAGTAAGGTATTGCCTTACTATGAATTATGCAAAGAGATAAACTACTGTAAAAGATGGAATTAATAGTCTAAGAAGCTATGAGATGCTAGTAAACCCATCGAAACAAAGATGATCATTCTTTAAGGAAAGTTTGTATCCATTAAGGGACCCAAAAAAGAGATTAGTTTAACAACCAAATGAAGGAAGATCACTCTTAGGATCCACTGAATAATGCATAGGGAATTATAATTAAAATATGAATGCAAGGAAAGCATTGTCCACTTAGCCATCTACATATTGAATCATTGTGTGTGTGTGCAAAATATGAAACAAGAAGTAGAATGTATGCCCCCATATTAAAGAAATTGAAAATTCCATAATGGAATAAATGGCTTTAATGGAGCATACATGCACCCACAAGAGATATTTCCACTATGAGATTCCCCCAAGAAAGGACAAACCAAGGGAAATGAAACACATGATAAAAGAGAGCACAAAAGGGATCTACTAACTCTAGGGTTAGTATGATCATATGATAAATCATGTATATTGGAATTATATCAAAATGAGCTATTATCATCCCTCAAAGGTAGCAGAACTACAAGCATGATGGAAGAAGGTCACATAAGAGATATAGAGAAGAGTCTTTTTGGGCCAACACTATAGATAGCAAAAATAATGGTAGAGACCACTTCATGTCATCCCTATTCTGACAACACAAAGTCACATTTACAAACAATATCACATGCATGTCATAACATGTATATGACATCTAGAATAAATGAGAAGAGATGAGAAGAAATTAGATACAAATAGAATAATGTCATGATAGTTCAATTCCTTTGTCACCTTGCACCAACAAAGCAACAAGGGTTGTCTACAGAAATCTAAAAACAAAACAAATAACAAGAAATACATCAAAGGGGGATCACATTACATCAGGCAAACACACAAGATAATACACCATAAAAGAGGATCTAATCAACAATATTACCTTCCCCTGTCTCCATTGTTATGATTAGGGAATGTGGGCAATACACAAGAGGAGAAACATTGAGTATGATAGGTTGAACAATAGCTAGTTCCAAACAAGGAACATGCTCTAAGGACAAATC
Source organism: Thuja plicata (assembly GCA_018584345.1). Lineage (NCBI taxonomy): Eukaryota > Viridiplantae > Streptophyta > Pinopsida > Cupressales > Cupressaceae > Thuja > Thuja plicata. The sequence goes on along the minus strand of MU227121.1, from coordinate 39,808 downwards.
ACTTTGTTTGTCACTAGGATCAAGAGATAATTGTTTTGCAAATCTAGTAGGTAAATCATGATAATATAAGTAATCTCATACATATCATAAGAATTAGTAGCAGGAACACCATTTGCTTTTGAAACATTGAAATCATCATCAAGAGTATCTTCTTCATCTAGATTAATCAAAATAGTATCTCTAATCAAAATAGAATTATCATGTTTGTTCAATTTCATCTTCATTAGATTAACTTCCTCCCTTGGGATATACATAGGTTGGTCAAAGGGAATACAAGCATCAGTAGGTGTGTTAGGAGAGGAAAGGTTTTGGAAAGCACACTCATGAGCTCTAACACAACATTTATGGTAATGGTCATGAGCAGAATAATTATGTTTGATATTGTATGTGGTTTGGAATGAATCAACATCAAGTCCTTTTCTTCTTTAGGAGGAAGAGCAAAAGGCACCACACTAGGTTGAGAGATAGTAGCTACAAAGCATTTATAGGATATAGGAGGTCGAACTAAAGAATAAAAAGTGAGGTGTGGAAGGTGTAGGGAGAAGTCCAGGTCCGAGGAAAGGAGATGGAACAATAGGAGAGGAAATGCTAAGTTCACAAATCTTCTTAATTTTGAATTTTTGATAGGATAAGAAATAGTTAACTTTTCCAAGTTGAACTGGTTGAGTCATGGAAGGCCAAAGGAAGTTGAGGTAAAACTTCCCTTAAGTAGTTAAAGGATTACGTAGATTATGGTTCATCATGATGATTTATCCATCATGGAATAATTTCAAACACTTATGGATAGGAGAGAATATAGCTTTCATGAAAGTGAGCCAAGGACAACCAAGTTTAACTTGAATTTGAATGAAATTTGGGATGACAAAAAAGGTGTTCTTACCAACTTCTATGGGAAAGGTAACTAAACCATGGTTAGGATAAGTGAAACCACTGAATGTTTTGATCATTGTATCAATTTTTTCATAGAAATGGTGTTGGAGTTGGCTAGTGTAAAGATGTTATTTAGTTATAACATTCACCATACAAGTAGGATCTATAAGGAATCCACAAGAGGAAAGATAATTAATCTTCACAATTATGTAAAGCGGACCATCTGGTGCCCTAATAGCCTCCTTAAGATCAAATATTATGCAAAGATCATGTTTGGGTTTGAGTTTAGGTTTGGATTGATCAATAAGATTGACAACATTGTTGGCTTTGGTACACTCAATGTCATAGGTCATAATGGTAGGAGATTTAACAACATGGGTAGAGAAAGAAGGAAAAGAATGGATAGTCTTAATAGTATTGGTTGAATGAGAAGGTAAAGGGTTGGTATAAATTTGTAATTTTTGGTTGGGAAGGGAAATTGATTTATTTTCTTGATCATTAAAAACCTCAAAAGATATACCACCATAATCAATAAGGTCTTGAACAATAGATTTCAAATGGAAATATTTTTGAGTATCATGACCAGGTTGATGATGGTATTGGAAACAAGATTTGGGATCAATTTTTTGTTGGATTGTTTGGAAGGATCAATTGGCTTAATGTGAGGAAGTTTAAAGACATTAGCATTAAGAAACTTCAACATTACATTATGCAAAGATTCAGTTTGAGGTGCAAATTTACGAGAAGGTCTAAAATAAGATGACAAAGGAGCCACACCTTTGGATGGTGTTGTCACTCACTTGCACATAAATGTTGTTTGATGAATTGTTTATCTTGATAAAGCCTTTTAGTTTTTGAAACTTCTAAAAAGGATAGGATGTTGGATAACTCTTATCAACTAGACCCATTAGAGGAGTGCTCTAAAATTAACTAACTTGAAGGCGATAATTATTAAGCACCACACACAATTGGGTAAAAGAAGAGAATTAAAAAAAAAATCTTCTTTCTAATTTATTTTTTGTGAATTAGTAATGAAAATACATTGAATATCAACATTAGGCACATTATTAGAAATCTGAGCATTCAAATGCTTTAATCCACCAATTAAATCAATCATTTTTTCTTTAACACCTTGTTGACAATGCATTAAATCAGTCAAAGAAATCTTAGGACCAATATTATTTTGAAACTGTTGAATGAAATCATTTCAAATTTTTTGAAATAAATAAATGAAATAAGGAGGTAAAGGACAATACCATTGCAAGGCCTTATATTTAAAGGCTCTAGTAGACAATTTAGCCATGAACGTATGATCATGAGAAAAGTCACTACACAATGTTTGAAAGGTCTTAACATGGGTCAAGGGATTAGATTTGCCATAGTAAGTCTCCAAGTGAGGCATTTAGATGCATTGAGGGATAATAAAATGAATGATGTCTAAGGACAAAAGACTAGCAATGTCACATGTGGGAATATTGCATTTGGATTGATTCATAGAGGAAATTCATTGTTTCAAGGATGAAATGGTTTGAGAAATACTATTGATAGTGGATTCAATTGAGAGGTTGGTATGAGACATATATGAAATGTTGGGACCTTTATGGGAAATGGAAGGAACATTGGAAAATGAAAATGGGACATTGTTGTAGGTAGGAATGGATGAAAGCTAGGAAACACGTGGAACACTTGAAGGAGGAGGAACTATAGGATTAGGAATGCTTCCAAGGCCAACATGTATGGGGTTGATGTTTGAAACAAATTTAGTCATGAGAGGTGGAGCATAAGTGGAAACACTAGGTAATGAAGTAGGAATAGGAATTGAAGTCTCAACACTAGTTTGAGGTTTATTTGCACCTAGATATTGAACAAAATCCTTAAGAGGTTTAACGTTACTATCAACAATATGGAAAATAGTGTATGATCAAGCATAGGTAGTTGGATCAAGCATAACAAACATGCAATCTTGAAATTGGAAAAGTGACGCCCATCTGAGCATCCAATTATGAGTGCTAACTTCTTAGGATAGTATAAGAAGTATATAGAAAGTTGTTTGCAAAAGTCTACTCTCAAGTTGAGGATGTTGGTTATGGTGAGATTTTTTCTCTTTTTGTAAGAAATGACATCCATTAGATTTTTTATTTCTATTGTTGTTTCTTATGAATTAGAGGTTGAGAAAATATATGTGAAAACGTATTTCCTTCATGGTGTTCTAGAGGATATTATTTATATGAGATAGCTACAGCACTACATGAAAAAAGGTAAAATTAATTTGGTTTGTAAATTGAAGAGATATTTGTATGGTAGTATTAAACAAAGTTCAAGGATATGGTACTAGAATTGTGTATGTGTGTGTGTGTGTGTGTTAATTTTGAGACTTAATAATTCTAAGTTAGATTACTATATTTATAATACATTTGATGGTGCATTGAAAATGTGTTGTTTATTGGTAAATAGAAAGGTGTGATTTTAGAACTAAAGTATCTACTTGTTGCTATATTTGAAATGAAAAATCTTAGTGCAACCAAACACATTATTGGGATGAAAATTATAAGAGATAGAGTGAACATAAAGTTATAGCTAGGCAATAGTAAGTATGCAAATTTAGTTTTACAGGGATAAATAACACATAAGATTATAAACTATTGTGTGTTTCCTTTACAGTTGGAACAAAGTTATCTATTACATAGTGTCCTAAATCCCCAATAGAGATGGAATTGATGTATGCTATATTCTACACTAAACTAGACGTTTCCCAAGTAGTGTAAGTTCTTTTCAGATATATCTCTAATCTTGGTAGACTTCATTGGGATGCAGTTAAAAGGGTCTTCAAATACTTTTAGGGTACCTAAAATTATTCTTTGTGTTATCAAGGTAATTTGATGGGAGATATGATTTCCCTTGACAATCATAGTTACATGGATTTAAACTGGATAAGTGACATTGATAACAGAAGATCCATAAGTGTTTGTGTGTTTACTTTATTTGGTGGTACAATCAGTTGGATGAGTAAGTGATAGGTTGTGGTTGTTTCATCCACTACTGAAGAAGTAGAGCATATAGAAATTAATAATGCTTGTAAAGAAGCCATTTGGATTAATAAACTATGTTAAAAAAAAATAGAATAAAATAAGACACATTGATAATTTATTGTGACAGTTAAAGTACAACCTACCTAGCAAATAATTTAATTTTTTTGTCAGGACTAAGCACATTCATGTTCAATATCATTTTTCTAGAGATATAGTTGAGGATAGTAGGGTGAAGTTGATTAAGATAGAGACTTTGATGAATGTTGAAAATTCTTTAGCTAGTATTTTGAGTACAAATCATTTTAGATGGTGTTGAGAGTCTATGGGCCTCTTGGTCCCTAGAAATTAATACATGATGTTGGTACCCCTCTTGAACTGCTCTTGCAAGGTTTTTGAAAAGTCAAGAGTTTTGTTACAAAAATGGTGTCGAACCTTGCAATATTAAAAGGTTATTATTGATAAATAAGATTGGGGAGAATGTAAGGGAGTCATATCTCCTTGCGGGGTCCATGGAGATGCTCTCGGTGTGAGGTTTGAAGGTTGCACACCTTGGTCTGGAAGTTTTGAGGGTAACGTCCCCAAAACCACATTTTATGTATAATTTGTCATTGTAAGTATTGATCATTTATCAAAATGAATATTTTGTGTGCTTTATTTTCCCAAGAAAGCAACCTTATTTTATGTGGGCATTGCATTATGACTGTGTATTGTTATGTATTCTAAGAGTCTGATAGTTGATGAGTTGCCTCTGGATCTCCATTGGTGATACTCATGTGTGAAGCTTCATTTACAAGTATATTATAATTTATTGTTGATTTTTGAATACTATATTGGGTG
>MU227120.1:4353609-4368475 GCA_018584345.1 Thuja plicata | reverse complement strand
TGCCTTTCATTTGTTCTCTACCATATTTCCCATATCCCCCAAGAGACCTAGGTCCTCATCAAATCTAAAACTAAGATAAAAGAGGAAACACCTGAAAGAGAGGGAGATATATAAAAAGATAAAGAGACATGACCAACTAGCCTAGTAAGGTATTTCCTTATTATGGATCATGCAAAGGAAAAAATGTTGTTGCAAAAGATAAAATTTATAGTCTAGCAAGCTATGAGATGCTATTTAACCCATCAAAAGGGATCAATGTTTAAGGAAAATATATCTCCATTAAGGGATTCAGAAAAAAAGGTCAGCCTAAGGACCAAGTGTAAGTGGTCAGTCAAAGGACCAATAGAAGAAGGAAGAAGGAAGAAGGATCAACATTAGGATCCTTTAAATAATACTCAAGGAATGCTAAACTAAAGATGAACACAAGGAAAGCTTTGTTTCCTTATCCATCTACATAAGAGATTGCATTAAATCATTGTGTGTGTGCAAAATGTGAAATAGGGAGTGGAGTGTATGCCCCCAAGTTAAAGCAATTACAAATGCCTTAACATGAGCAATATCTTTAACGAAACATACATGTAGCTACAATAAGCATTTTTACTAAGATGCCCCCAAGAAAGGAAAAACCAAGAGAAATGAGTGCATGAAAAAAGAGAGCATGAAAGGTATCTACTAACTCTTGGGTAAGTATGATCATATGATAAGTCATGTATATCAAAATAAACTATCCTCGAAGGTAGCCGAACTACAAGCACAATGGAAGGTCACATAAGAGATATGAAGAAGATTCTTTTTGGGCTGGCATTATGAAGACCAAAATGAATGGTAGATATTATTTTGTGTCATCCCCAATCAGACAAGACAAAGGAAAATTTACAAATAGTAACACATGTAAAACATAACATGTATATGACATATATAAGAAATGAGATACAAATTGGGGAATGCCACAATAGGTTAATTCCTTTATCACCTTGTTCCAATAGAGAAACAAGGGTCATCTAAAGAAATCTAAAAAAACATTTAACAAGAAGCATATTACGAGGGAAGCACATTACAATAGGAAAACAAAAAGGATCCACCACACAAGCGGAGCTAATCAAGCATATCATATGTTTGTATCATTTAGGTAAGGTGGGAAACACACAAGAGGAGAAAGATCAAGCATGACAGATGGAACAATAGCTAGTTCCAAACAAGGACCATGCTCTAAGGATGATTCACTTTGTTTGTCACTAGGATCAAGAGATAATTACTTAGTGAATTTAGCTGGTAAATCGTGATTAATATCAATAAGCTCATACATATCATCAAAATCACTATCATGAACATCATTTTCATTAAAAACATTGAAATTGTCATTAAGTGTATCTTTTTCATCCAAATGAATCAAAATAAGATCTATAATCCAAATAGAATCATCATGTTGCTTCAATTTCATATTTTTGAGATTAACTTCCTCCTTGGGCTGTGCATAGGTTGATCAAAGGAAATCAAAGGATGAGATGGTGTCCTACGGGAGGAAATGTTTTGGGAAGTATGTACATAAGCTCTTGCATGATGTTTATGGCAATGATCATGATCACAACAGCTATGTTTAGTTTTGTTTGAGATTTGAGATGGTTTAGGATCAATCAACATAGGATCCTTTAATTTTTTAGGAAGAAGAACAAAAGACACCACACTAGGTTGAGAGATAGCAATTGAACAGAATTTATAGGATATATAGTTGGAATTGAAGCATAAATATGAGGCGTGGAAGGTTTAGTAAGAATTCTAGGTTTAGGTCAAGGAGATGGTTTATCGGAGAGAAATTGCTAAGTTCAAAAATCTTCTTAATCTTGAATTTTTATAAGATAAGAATTGTTATCTTTGCTAGGTTGGACTGGTTGAGACATGAAAGGCCAAAATAAATCAAGGTCAAATTTCCCTCGAGTATCTAAAGGCTTATAAAGACTACAGTTAATCATGGTGATTTCTCCATCATGGGGAAATTTCAAAAACTTATGGATAGGAGAGGCAATAGCTTTCATGGAAGTCATCCAAGGAAGGCCAGGTCTAACTTTAAATTGATCAGAATTTGGGATGTCAAAATAGGTGACATCTAAGGTTTTCTTACCAACTTCTAAAGGAAGAGTAACAAAACCATGATTAGGATGAGTGAAACCATTGAATGTTTTGATCATCACATCATATTTGTCATAGAAATCTAGTTTGAGTTGTCTAGTGTAAATATGTTCTTCACTTATAACATTCACCATGCAAGTAGGATCTATAAGGTCTCCATAAGAAGGATGATCACTAATATCACAACTATGTAAAGATGGCCATTAGGTGCCCTAATAGTCTCACCAGGATCAAATGTAATGAAAATATCAAGTTTTGGTTTGGGTTTAGGTTCAAATTTATCAATTAGGTTGAATTTTTTTTTGGCTTGGGTACTCTCAGTGTCATATAGGTCATAATGGTAGGACAATCAACATGAGTAGATGAAGAAGGAATAGATTGAATGGAATTGATAGAATGTGAAGGTAAAGGATTGGTATAGATTTGCAAGTTTTAGTTGGGAAGAGAAAAAAAATTCCTTGGTCGTTAACACCCTCAATAGATATAGCATTAGAATTATTGAGGTCTTAAACAATAATTTACAAATGGGAAACTCTTTTCAATGTCATGAATAGGTTAACGATGATATTGGAAAAAAATATTTGGGATCAAATTTATTGTTCGTTTGTTGGGAAGGATCAATTTGGCTTAATGGGATGAAGTGTTAAGACATTAGCATTAACCAAATTCAACATAACATTATGCAAAGATTCGGAAAGAGGTTTAAAATTATGACAAAGTTTCAAGTAAGATGACAAAGGAGCCACACCTTTGGATGTTACTACCACTTGTGCATCAATTTTGTTTGAGGAATTTTTGATCTTGATGAGGCCTTTTAGTTATTGGAACTTATAAAAAGGTTGGTATGTGACATCACTCTTATCAAGTGGTGCCATTAGAGTGGTGCTCTCAAATTGACTCACTTGAAGTTGATAATTATGAAGCATTGCACATAATTGAGTAAAAGAAGAGAATTAAGAAAGTGTTATCTTATCCCTAATGTCTTTATTTTTTAAATTAGTAATCAAAATACATTAAATACCAACATCAGGCATATGATAAGAAATTTGAGCATGCAAATACTTAAATCTACCAATGAAATCATAAATTTTTTCTTTAACACCTTGTTTATAATGTATTAAATCAATAAAATAAATCTAGGACCAATATTATTTTGAAATTGTTAAATGAAAGTATTAGCAAGTTCTTGGAAAGAGTCAATGGAATAAGGAGGTAAAGAACAATATCATTACAAGGCCTTATCTTGAAAGGTTCTAGTAAATAGATTATCCATGAACCTATGATAATGAGAAAAGTCACTACACCATGTTTGAAAGGTCTTAACATGGGTTAAGGGGTCACCTTTACCATTGTAAGTCTCCAAGTGAGGTATTTCCATGTATTGAGGAATAGAAGCACATATAATATCCAAGGACAAAGGGCTAGCAATGTCACATGTAGGAATTTTGAATTTGGATTGATTCATGGAGGCAATTTTTTGCTGCAAGTATGACACAGTTTGAGAAAGGCTATTGATAGTGGAGTCGGTAGAGAGATTAGTATGACACATATATGATATATTGAGACCATTGTGGGAAATATAAAAAACATTGGAATAGGAAAAGGGAGCATTGTTGTAAGTAGGCATGGATGAAGGTTGTGAAATGCATGGAACACTTGAAGGAGGAGGAACAATATGATTAGGAATGATTCCAAGACTAACTTGAATAGGATTGATGTTTTAAATGGATTTAGTCATGAGAGGTGAAGCATAAGTAGAGATACTAGGTAAAGAGGTAGGAATAGGAAGGGAATTATCAACACTAATAGGAGGTTAACAGTAACCTAGGTCTTGAAACCAATCCTTAATAGGCTTGAAATTGCTATCAACAAGATGTGAAATAGTTATCAAGAATTTAATACCATGTTCATCATTATGAATTAACTTCCTTAAAGCTTAATTGAGGAAATGGCTTCCATATTATACTTCTCTTGAGTGAACCATTGTTCAAATTTCTCAAAGTCATGTAAATTGTTTGCACTTGTGTAGTCAGAACTCTTAAAGAATTATTTTCATCATGCGAAGAATGGGAAGAAGGGTTCTCAACCATAGTAGGAATATCATTATGAGGCATGTGTGTCTCATCAAGATTCCTATGAAGTAAAGAGGAATTGGGATAAAAGGAACCCATAAGTCTATGACTTCTCCTAATGAGAATGATTTAGGTAGGACTCAATGTTATAACACTGATGCACAAAATAAAGAAAAGATAGATTTATTTATTACAAACACTCATTAAACTTAGGAAATGTTAATTGAATTACACATAAAATGTAATAAATAAGAAAATTAATTATGAAAAGAAAAGGATCTAATGCACATAAAAGGGGATCTAAGACCAAAATCAAACTAGAAATTTCATGCATAGGGCTCACCAAAATGTGCAATTAGAAAATATAGGTGGGGGTGTCTACTTGGTATGTAACAGATTTGTCCACCCATTTCTTAATGCACAATCGGAAGGAAGATGATCCAATAGGATAAATTAGGAATTAAGTGCCAAGTGAGTGAAATAAGCCTTTTCTATTATGATTAAGAATGAAAAGGACTTGGGTAAATGATCTAGTGATGCTAGATAAATGGTATACAAAGATAAATTAATTAGTTTTAGGAAAATACAAGCTGACATAAATAGATAGGAACCTATAATGACCATAAACGGAAAGCCAAAACTTGTATTGAACTAAGATATGAATTTGAATCTATTTTGGGAGGGAAAAAATGCCCTGAGAGTTCAGTTCCAGGGAACAAGAAGCCTGGGGTGTTTTCTTCCCTAGGAATCTACCAAAAATTTTGACTGACAATCCCATAGGTCTCGATCTTTCTAGATCAGCTCCAAAAGATGCACTGCTTATACCTTCACACTATAAAAATAGGAAAAATGTTGTGGAAAGGGGTTTTCCTTGGTCAAACCGATTTATAGGACTAAACCTTGAAAATGAAATAATATTGCATAAAGGAAAGTAAATCTAAAGGCAAATATTAGATCTACCTTGCCAGTAACTTCATGAACATTATTGAGATCACACCTATTCATTAAGATTATTGAATGTCACTTTAATTGAATTTGTTGGCCTTGAAATATGGAATGGAATCAAGGATTTCTTCACAAATGAATGGATCTATGGATTCGATGCCTAGATCTTTAATATTTTTATTCTTGATTGAACACTTGCTATGAAAGAAGAATGAATATGGATTGACAAAGGATCTTCTGGCTTGCTTGAGAACTCCTCTACTTGGCCATCATGAGAGAGAATCTTACTACAATGGAGAATATTTCCTTTAAATTTCCTTGGATTCTTGGAGAGAGACTAGATCTTGGATGCTTGCCTTCAAATTTGGAATTCACTTGATTTCTTTAATACTTGAATACAAAAATATTGATTATGGATCTTAGTTGTGGTTCTTCATTTCTTTTTTGTGGTTACCAAAATGAGCAAAGATGGAGTGTTTATATAACTCATCATACATTCCAAGATTCAAAATTAAGCCATGTCGACCATGAGATCTAATTTCCCACTAAAACACCACAACATGGCTCCGGTTCAAATTTGGGCCCATTCCTCGGCGACCAAAAAACCTTGGGCATTTTGTTCCTAGGAAAAAGCACAAAAAATTGAATGGGAAACTAGGAAGATAGGGTAGATGCCAAATTATGACAAAATAGGTAGTTGGATCAAGCATAATGGACATGAAATCTTGAAATTTCCAAAATGGGGCTTAATTGAGCATCCAATCATGGGTGCTAAATTTTTAGGATTGTACAGTTTCAAACCCTTTGGAATCCCTCCCATAACCAGAAAGAATTATTGCAAGCCATAGGAATCATTCCCCACACCTCTAGAGTATATTTGAATACATGTAGCCTACTTTCAAACCCAACATAAAGGAAGATGTTACTAACTACATATGGGTATCTCTATCAAGAACTAATTATGGGATCTAGCATTCAATGTAGTCTTCAACTTTCTTCCAAAAAGTATTAAGGATTCAGGGTCTAAATAGAATGTTTATTATGAAATATTCCAAACCCTAATCTAATGTCTTTCTAAATCCTAAATTTTGAGCACACATATCTAAGGGAAACAAATCCTTAAATAAAACAAAAAGGTCAAAGGATGAAAACCCTAAAGATCTCGAATACTTAGGGATAAAAATACTATTAGAAAAGGAACAATTCTCACCCGAAGGTCTTTTTTTTAGCTTTGATGGTGGTAGATATTAGCACTATTAAGTCAACATAAATCTTACAATTTTCATGGGAGAGAAAACCAATGATAATAGATTTTTCATTGTGGCACATATTTTGTTCATCCCATTTATGCGATGTAAAATTATTATTGTAGATTCGTAACCAAGAAATTTAAAACTTTATATTGTTAAATTATAGAATTATTGTAGGTTGTATAGTAGTTGCGATTTATTGTTACATCTATTCAACCATCGTTCTTATTTTTATCATGGATGTTAGATTCTAATTAGGTATTGTTGTGGTAGCAACATTTAATAAGTCATTCCAACTATTTATGTAAATGCATTTTCCTTTTTATATTCCGTTGTGGTTCGAATTAATGATATAGTTTGTCCATGTAAATACACAATTAAAGCATAAATTTTGTGGGTTTGCTAGATTCGAATAGACGATAATATAGTTGATCATTTTAGAGCTCAATGAGAAGTCTAAATCATAATAATGAGATATTAATTCTGTTTTGATGTTAATATATTCTAGGGTTTTATAAGGTTTGGTTTTACATATTTTCAAGTTATTGATGTTACAATTAAACATTAGGGTTTTTAAGTGCCAACTTTGATATTATTAAAAATATCAACTATTTTCCCTAAATTTTTAGTCATTACATTATATGATAGATCAGAGAAATTAATTTTCATAATATTTGTAAAGGGCTAAGAAATATTAGCATTAATATATGTTGGGGACATTCATTTAAAAAGGAAAATAAGCATTATATAGAAGAAAATTATAAAGGTTAGATTTTAGAAAAATAATTTCCTCATAGACAAGGTAGATTATCAACTTTGAATTGGATCCCATACTTATTTTTCTTATTATAATGTACTTATTACACTTTATACCACATCAACTACCCAACTGGAATTACTTTTTTGGGAGTAACGTCAAGAAAAAATGGTACAACACTAGTTTCCATATCTCTCCTAAATTTTTATGCAACATCCACTTAATAGTACATCTAGTTTACAATGCAACATTAAAACAAGTGTTCATCATTTGCATCCTTCCATTCATGATGCATTATGGTTGCCCAATGCAATCATATATCTAGTCAAGCAGCTTATTGGGTTGGCTCCCTATGAATAGGGTTTATTTATCATCTATTACAATTTAGAAGAAGATAAGAGTGTGATCCTAAATTTTAGGTTGTGTTTTTAGAATGATTTTTATTTATGTTCAAATCTTTGGTAGCATCCTTCAAACCCAATAGAGATTCCTTTTCCACAATTCCTTTTTAGATCCATCTCACAAGTATATCTAGAATTTAAATTTGAGTCTAGTTTGCATGTGATTAGAAATTATTTAGAGAAAATTATATAATCTTTTAAAGATACTACATAACATCTCCATAATAGCTTTGATAAAACTCACATCGAAATAAATTAAGATAAGGGCCTTTCAAATTCAATATCTTTGAAAAAGAATAAATTTTATTACTCCCAAGTTAGTGATCATGTTAATATTCCATTTAGATGTCATGGATGTTTTGAATATGGCCCTTTTCTTCTCTTTTCTCCAAGGTGGTCGCCCCCAAAGGAAAACTGTTAGAATTTAGGATCTTAGGAAACTAATTTTTTTTAAAAATATATAAATAAATAAGATAAGAATCATACATGCATAAATGTACACATTACACAAGATATACATGGGGCAAACCCTTCTATGTAAAAACCCTAAAAAGAATAATTTTACTAAACACTTACAATTGTAGTCTATCATAAAATAGACTAGAAATTGGAATTACTTCTCCTTACTTCCACATGACCCATAATACATATTGTGCATAGTGATATAAGTCACTATAAAATCTCTAAATTCACATCTTATCAAATGAGATAGAACCTCCTTAAATATAGGATGAAGGATGACTTCACTAGTCCCACGTTTTTAATAACCCCCATTCATAAATAATAAACAATCTAATATTTATTAGATTATAAGTATTTCATATGGGATATGCTTGTAGAATCCTTCTACACCTCTAGCCTCAACACTTCTTGTTTTCATACTTCGAACACAAGATCGCATGGGCACACTCACATTAACAATATTCCTAACGAGTGTTGACATGTGTCAACTCATCGAAGGTTTAAGATGCTCCACAAAGGATACCTTCCCTCCAAGTTCTGCAAACCCTCTACATGTACTCTGGGACACTCACGCTCGAAGGACCTCCTAATGAAGATTCAAGGGATATTCTCCTATGTGTGAGCCCCACAACCAATGACATTCTAGATAGTCTTATATTCATGCCATTCGAATTGTCTCATGCAATTACGATCATCTCTAATCAAACTACCATAATTTTTATTTTGAGTCCAGCTAGCAAGCATGCTACAATTAACCAATCAAATATATGCATTTGCCTGCACCATAAGAAATTAATTGATCCATGCCAAATTTTTTTTCATGCCAATCAATTGTAACAAATTTTAATCATTCTACCATCATATCAACTGAGGGTTGATCTATAAAACCCTACGAACTTGTAAGAAAAGGAGGTTGGAAATATCAAACCTAGGTTCAGTAGGAAAGGAAATACTTTGTGTTATTTGTAGAGGTTTTACTTTTATGAGAACAAGACCCTATGGCCTATCAACCAGGGGTGAATACTGTAGAATTTATTTTAGAGGGCATTCTCTCTCACCTTGGCATGTTTTCTCTTAATAAATCATGGGGATTGTGCTTTCAGGTCCCTTTCCTTTGTATTAATCATTGTCTCATGTGCTAAATCTTTATAGGTTGATCCAGCTAGTTTATGTGGGTGCAATTGTTTTATGTTTGCTTCGGTGTACTTGTGATCATGACAATTTCTCCCTCCTCACAGTTCACTAAGAATAGATGATGATTTTTATCCTTTAAAACCTGATCCTCGGGAAGATCAGTTTTAGGAAGTGAGTTATTTTATTTTAACCCTTATAGGAGCTATTTATGTCTGTTCATAAATAGTGCTGTATACGGTGTTCTTGGTTGAAGAGGCCTGCACTTTCTTTAGGATATTTGTGCCTTAATTTGGATCCTTGTAGATGCTTCCTACGGTTGGATATGAATGTGTGAGCATTATGTCTGACAACTTTGGCTTCTCATTTTCTTTCCAACAATGAAGGGTATGTGGTTCACATTGTCATAAGTGAATGAAGGCATAAAACTCTGACTAAAATGGTCGAATCCCTGAAAATACCATCTAAAAAATTCCTAGCCCATCTAACAAAGATTTGATATGGCCTTTTGTCTCCCCTTAGCTTAGTTTGTTTGTTAAAGGTTTTTCTCTTCCTTTTTCCTCAAACACCACTCATGAAGAGTCAGATTCTAAATTCCTAGAGATTTTTCTGTAGGGCACACCCTATCCCACTCTTGTAGAACTTCCTGACTACCCTTATTTAGGCGTGAGCCTCTTAGGGATCAACAATATTTTTTGGCATACCCAGTGGAAAGGTTCAAATGTAGTCGCCAGCAAATTTACACAACAAGCAATATTTGGGGTTTGGTTAGGCATGGACTTGAATTATTATAGTTTTGATGATTGGATTGCTCCTGAACCTTATTACGGGAAGCTAGTTCCCCATGCATGAGATATATGGATCAACCTTTAGTGTGAGTTGAGGATAATTGAGGTTGAAAGAAAGCAGAGGACCCTCTAGTATTCTTTGAGTATGCTCAAGGCCTCTCCTGAGGATTCTTATTTAGAAAAAGAATTTGTCCCAGAGGACCAATCCACATATGCAAATGCTTTAGAGGATCCATGTCCAATGGGAGGTGAGTTTGAATGGACTCATTTTTCAAAGTTCTTCTAGAGTCTGATTCTAGATACAATTTTATTGTTTGAAGGCAGACCATTGGTTTGGCACTCAAAGAAAAAGAATGAACAATGTCACCAAGACCTATTACTTACACAAGCGAGCATGATTCATAATGAATAAATTATTCCCTTTCCAAATTTGAGTCTTCTCTTTTATGAGCTTCCCTATCTTTTTAAAGATGACAAGGTTCCCGCTACACAACTTTTGGAGGTTTTGGAGATCCCTTAAAAGGAGGTATCACCCCATAAATTTTTTTAGAAACCCCGCAGAGAGAAAGGAGAAGCAGAAAAATGATGACATGTTGTTCTTAGACAAGCTTGAAGCATTCTGTGCAATGCTCGATGAACACACTCTGACCCCTCATACAAAGTCCTCACATGTGCCTCATATGACATTACCACCAGCCCCGAGGTCCAAGATAGTGTATACGCATCTCCTGTTGCAACTTAATTTAAGAAGGCCCATAGGTTTCCAATAAATTATTATTCAGAACCATCTACGTGTCATTCTGATGAAGTCATGCTCACATCAGAACATGAAAATAGTCTTTTCAAAGATCTTGAGACATCATCTCATGTGCGTTAGAGGAAATTCCTAAAATAGAACATTGTGTCATCACCTCTGATGTATCACACCCAAGAAGGGTAATATGCATGTTGCCTTTCTTTTTCCAAAATAATGCAGAGCCATTAATTACAAAGAAAAAGCTAGATCATCAGAGTAGGTATTTCTCAATTCCAGTAAATGGGTTCTTAGTAGTTATGGCTTCTAGATTTTGACTATGTAGCATTTTTTTCATCAATGTTTTGGATCACACTCCATGATCCATCATCAGGATGATAGCGAGAAAAGAGAGGAGGAAAGAATGTAGCAGATTAGGGAGACTAAAAAGAGAGAGGGAGGGCATGAGGAACAAGGAGAGGAAGGTCAACAAGACATACAAAGAAAAGAAAAAAATAAACAAAGGGGGAGGAAAAGAATGGGTTCTTGTAAAATGGTTTAGCTATTACATTAGTGTAAATAGTTAGGGTAGGTTAGTTGACTACTTTGCTTTCAATAGGCACTACTGCGCAAGGTGACATGTTTTCAACATCCCATGAATAGTTGTTAGTATACAGAGGGTCTCTAATGATTATCATCATCACATATAAATTTTGTTTTAAGAAAACAATAATTTTATTAATACTACACTAACCCTTTTTTTAAGAGCAAGTGTTCCAATGCAACAAAGTTTCCCTAATTTTGCGTGCATCCTCGAAAAGGTATTTTCTGGCCCTACCATCATTTTGTGTATGATGACAAGGCCTCTTGTTATGATGTTTCCTTACTTTGCAAGCAATCATTAAGTATTATTTTCTGGGCTTTAAAGCAAGGAACAATTTAAAGTGCTAAATAATATAGAAAAAGTAAATATACACACTGAGATAAAATAAGAAAAGTGTATATTTTTCCATTTATATTATGTATATCTATTTACAGTTCAAAATGTGCAAAAATAAATGAGATTATCTTTGTCATTTATATTTTCATATCATAAAATTTAAGCTCTTTCAGGAAGCAAAATATTTTTTCAGCAGCACGGGTCACTTGTCCCCAGAGCCGGGTCCATCCTCATCTGAGTTGTCACATCCTTCATCTGAGAATTCTTTTGAGTTATGATTCTCCTTGTCGCTCAAATCAGTGGTAGAAACCCATACTTTTACAAACAAGACCCTCAGTAAGAGCTCCTCAATCCACTTCTCAGACATTTCTACATCTGGGTCAAGATATTTATTCAAAAAATTGACCTCGTGTTGTGCGTAAAAATGATGTATATAGAGGGGCTTGTAGAGGAAATTTGAAAAGAACCCATAAAACCTCCGCTCTCACCTCAAGGGAAATCTTCAAGTCAGTTTTGAGTGGCAACCCGACACAATAGTGAGCCACATCCAACACACCCTCAATTCCTCCGCAGTAAATTCTGTCAAACATGCCTAGTGTGAGAAACATAATCATGTACCTAAGTTCCCATAGGTCTAGCAGAGAGCCAACAAACCTAGACAAAATGTTCATTTTGCACCTATAGTATTCCTTGCTATGCATAAAATCTTCATCCAAAACCCATTTCATGGAAGAGAGGACTAAATTATCATTTGTGCCTATCAATGTGGCTAGCCTATCATCGTCTATAATCTCAAAAAAGGTTCCTGAGACAATGGGCTGGTCAATCTCATAGGCATGTTCATCCCTCTAAGATAAAATTGCAAATCCTACACCTATGGCTCCCAGGTCTACTAAATGCCTTATGCCAACCTTCGAAAGTGTCTCCCCTTTTATAGAGAATTTGACCACCTCTGCAAGCATTAATCATTTACTCGACCATAGAGAGAATGTCACATCAACTTGTAAAAGTACTATTTTCATTTTCTTAGATTTTTTATTTGTCTATTTTTGGGTCTTCGAGCCTACTTTTTGGTTGTCGATAGTGTGGTTGGAGGAGATTCATACTCCTTGGGTGGAAAGAAAAGGTAACTGCATTTATTTTTGGTTTAAAATGAAAGATTATTTTTTATATCCTTGTGTCCTACCATGTTTTTCCACAACACTTGGCATCAATATCTGTCATTTCTTGAAATTAGTGATATCTAGCTAGATTTTGCACACTCCTCATTTCAACACCCATATTAATGATGATGAGATGTCCTTCCCTTGTTTGCTAGGTGAAAATTTTGAGAATGGTCTTCTACCACCTTGGCAACCAACTTGGGAGGATGATGTCATAGTCATTCATGAATATCATAGCCAAAGAGGCAAAAGGAGAAAATGCAAAATTAAAAGAAAATAAAAGCAAAAATTTAGGTTATGTTAGAAACTCTACCATGTTATGGATGCATAAGTGGCAGTAGAGAAATGTTAATGGTTTTCAAGGCACTAACCTTGTTGGGGCTATGGATGCCTAACTGGCAACAAGGCTCTATCTGGTCGGCTATGGAATAAATCACACCTACGTAGTCTATTGGACAAGTGGAAACCATTTCATTATCTTAGTAAGGGAATGATTAAATCCTTGCACACACACAAATCCATTGATGTTCTGATTTCATCTTTTGACCATATTAATCTACTACTTATTTTAAGGTTTTTGTCGACCATGGGTTATCAAATATAAAGTTTCATTATGAAGTCAGATTAAATGCAGTGAATTTCTGTCAAACCTTAGTGTACCCCTTTCATCTGTGGTTTTCGGGTTTTTTGATCTTCTTTATTTGATTTTTGAACATGATTAATGGCTACTCTTAGCTAACCCTTATATGTTTTTATTCTTTGTCCTCTCTTCAATGGCTCGCCCTCACAACTTCTTTTTGATAACATGTAACTGATTAAATGTTTGACTATATTAAGTTGAAGATGATGCAAGACATTAAATCAGTTAATGGTTTGTATTGTCATTGATGTCAACTTGATATCATTTGTATGGTCATATACATAATGCCAAAGAATTTAGAGAATCAATGGAATAAAGGTTATGCTTTCAGCAATGCATAAAAGTCAAGTATTCACTAAATGAAAGACTACACCGGTGGAGTGCACACCATCGGTAAAGACAGAGATAAAAATCATAGTGATGCCCGACGAGCAGAGGACAGTGTTGCCCGACGAATAAAAATTTGACAAGATAAAAATAGTGTTTCCTGACGAGGAAGATCCAATAATGTCCGACGGATGGAGTTCCCGAAGCTAACTGGAGTTGTACCGACGGAACTGGCAGTTGTCACCAGTGACGAACTGCAGAATTGACCGATGAAATAGAGAGATCAAAAAATGAAAAAATATCTAGCTGGAAGAGCTTAAGGATAGACTTAATTGGTTGTTTTATTTGTTTTATTCGACCATATTTAAGTAAGTGATTTGTGCAGTTGGAAAGAAGATAACTACAAGATAAATCAGGAGTTAAAGCTGCAAATCAATTTGGCTGGATTGTTTTTCATGCCAAGAATCAAGAATCAAGAACCAAGAATTAAAGAATATCATATCTATTTAAGAGACAAGCATAATTCATTTTCGTAAGCAATCAGATACATGGGAGAGTGAATTGATAGAAGATGCTGAAGAGAAACTGATGAAGGATAAACTTCATGCAGTCCTCATCAATCAAGCTAAGGGAGAGCTAAAGATTTCTGTAGACACCGACGAACAAAAAAGTATAGTATCATAGAGAAGAGAGAATTAAGTACAAAGGAATTGAATTGATACATTGATCAGAAAGATATTGTAAGTAAATAGATCTAAAAATCTGCAATTCAGTTGCATTAAAAACATGTCATTTTGTTTCAGTTTAACCATTGAAGCATTAAGTCTCTTAACAGAGCAGAACTTAACAGTATTTTGTAATTGAGGTATATCCTAATAGATTACCAGAAGGTTGACTCATGATAGTAGCATCGGTCTTACCTAAAGCCTATTGACAGTCTAAGAAGGTTGATTCAAGGATGGTAGTAAGATTAGCATAAAGCCTATTGAAAGTCAAGAGACTAATTCAAGGATGGTAGCATAGATGCCAGATACTAAGTGACAACCTATGTATAAAAATCCTCTAACAAGGTCACACTTAACTGTGTGTTTGTAACCTTTAACAGGGTTGGCTCCTAACAGGGCTCACTT
>MU227120.1:4330392-4342842 GCA_018584345.1 Thuja plicata | reverse complement strand
AATGAATGCAATCTACCATGCACAAAATTTTTGAGTAATGCATGTGTTAGTTAGAAGGAAGTTAGTTTGGAATGTGATCTCTGAGATTGATCTAATAGAATGGAATGATAGAAAGGATGTTATTTTTTCATTTTTGAATATATATGATCTGATAGAAAGGATGAATGTCCCAAGTCATTGCCCTTGTTTCCAATATTTGTCATCATTGCATCTTTTTTGTATTTTCTGATATTCCGGAAGAGTGTCGAATGATCCAGATCACATACCACCTAGATACTGCCACGACCTCTTGATAGAAAAAGGAGTAGAGAGATTGAATAGAAAGAGACCCATAGTGTACCCAAATATTGACCATCTGGATTCAACTATGTTCCTTGTTTTGAAAAGAAAGAGTGCCAAAAGCACCCAGATATTGACCATCTGGATACTGCTTGTCCTCTGAGTTAATCTAAAACAAAGAAACCAAGATAGAACTCCTATGTACCCAGAGTCCATATGGATAACACTATGAGCTCTTGATTTCTGAAAGGGAAAGCCAAACAAACAAGATAGAACTCCTACACCCCTAGAGTCCATCTGGATAGCATCGTGAGCTCTTGTTTGTAACATAAAGGGAAAGACCATAGAAACCAAGATAAAACTCCAAAGCAACTCAAAGTCCATCTGAATAGTGCTGCGAGCTCTTGATTCTATAAATCAAATAAGAAAAATAAAAGAGAAGGAATGACCAATTCTTTCCCAGGGTTAATCTCAGATTATGGAACTACGTGGCTGCCAGATAAGTGACAGCGCCTACCGCATTTATCCTAAATCATCATGGCCCTGAAATCAAAGTGAACATTCAACATACAGCAATCAAAGAAAAATAAGTCATGATCTATCATAGCTACTCTCCTCACATGGTGGATCCTGGAGTAGCATAAGAACGTAACCAAAAAATATAGGCTGACATCTAACTGACTTGACTGACCTTGTCAACATTGTTGCGTGGTTCCTCGATGCAGTGGGTTCTCTTGATTGGCTCAACTCTTTGGATGGGCTTGTTTGGCTTGTTTCGATTGATCGTGTTGGCAGCTGATTAAGCTGTGTCAGATGGGCCAAATGCTTGTCTACAAAGTTCATGAATGTGACAGTAATGATTGATAGATTTGATTGATGTAATCGTATTGGCAGCTGATCAAGCTGTGTCAAATGTGCCCAATGCTTGTTCGCAAAGCTCATGATTGTGATAATTTTATTGATTGATTTTGATTTGATCAATTTGGCAGCTGATCAAGCTATGTCAGATGGGCCCAATGCCGATTTGCAAAGCCAATGATTGTGACAATTGATTGACTGGGCGTGCTTGCCCCTTGCTTTCTTTGATAACCGAGTTCATTTTATTGCTTTGTATTTTGCAATTTTTTGAATGTTTTTGATGAAGATTGATTTTCTCTTGATTTTTGATCTTTTTAGGATTTTTGATGAGTTTTCTGATATTTAGGATTTTTTAGAACTTTTGGAATCGCCCCCTAGTCTGGTGGACCAATAAGTAACCATGGGTAAGTGCTTTGTGTTCATAGCAGATTGTGCTTCTGGATATTGCTTGTGTTATCCAGTCTTGCATTTTGAAGTGGGCTCAAGCCTTTGGAGCTCATTGATGGTGAAGCTGGTTTTGAACACTTGGTGTCTGTTTGCCAAGTTTTCACCAAGGTACCTACTCAATAGCACTTGATTTCCAGGTTTTCACTGAGAGAGCGATTTTGTATTCTCTTGAATTTTTTCCTTTTTTTTCTTTTTTGATTGTCACCAAGGCACCTGTTTGCCAGGTTTTCACCAAGGTAACTTTTGTATTTTTTTGGTATTTTCTAAATATGTAGATAAATGCCTTAACCATAGAGACCTTTAAGGGTAGAACCTAATTAGGTGCATGCTATTGATGTAGTCAGGGAGCTGATATCCTTCTAATGTTTCTATTATGAATACCCCACTCTGAGTAGAGCTGACAATAACAAATGGTCCTAGCCAGTTAGGCTCAAACTTTCTGGGTTTTAATCGCTCTGCTTGATTCTTCTAATTTTCCATGAGGAAAAGGTCTCCTACCTCAAATGTTTGTGGCTTCAACTTCTTATGATAGTTCCTTCTAAGGTGATTATGATAGCCTTGTAAGTGGTCGAAAGCATGTTGCCTTCGTTCATATAGTAACTCTAGCTCACTGAGCCTTACTACTCTATAGTCTTCGTCAGAAACCAGGTTCTTTAATGATATCCTCAGGGATGGGATTTTCACTTTGAGGGGTAATACCACCTCTGTTCCATAGACTAGGGAGAAAGGAGTTTCCCCCGTTGGTGTTCTCACACTAGTTCTGTATGCCCATAATGCAAGACTAAGTTGTAGATGCCAGTCTCTCCCTGATTCATTCACTGTTTTCTTTAGAATTTTCAAGATTGTTTTATTCGTAGCTTTGGCTTGTCCATTTCCTTGAGGGTAGTAAAATGAGGAGAACCCTTGTTTGATATGGAACTGTTCATATAGGTCTTCAACATCCTTGTTTTGGAAAGGGGTACCATGATCTGTCAGGATTGTTTGGGGGATCCCGTATCGACAGATGATGTGATTAAGCATGAACATTGCTATCTATTTTCCAGTGATGTAAGTGAGGGGAATTGCTTCCACCCACTTTGTGAAGTACTCTGTTGTTGCTATGATGTACTTGTGTCTGTTTGCTGAAGAAGGTGTTATCTTACCCACTAGGTCAAATCCCCACATTGAAAATGGTAGCGGTGAAGTGATGGGATTTAATTCCTGGGCTGGTGCATGGATGAGGTCTCCATGAATTTGACACTGTCTGCACCTTTGGACATGCTTGTGTTCATTTGTCTCTATTGTTGGCCAATAGTATCACATGTGGATTATTTTCTTAGCTAAGTTTTTGCCACCTCCGTGGGTTCCACATATTCCTTCATGTACCTCATACAAATCTTTCTGGGATTCCATGGAAGTGAGACAATGTAGTAATGTTCCATCGAGACTTTGTCTGTATAGAGTAGTAGAGAGGATTGTATACCTAGAGGCTTGTCGGATGAGGGTTTTTCTTTGGTTTCTAGACAAGTTTGGGGGTAAGACATTATTTTGGAGATAGCTATAGACATCTTGGTACCATGGGGATTCAGGACCAACAAGGACACACGCTGATTCCATGATAGATGCCTGATGTGATGGCACCAAGAGTTGTTCCACTAGAAACTAGAATTTGGTATCATTACTTGGCATATCATTCAGTGATGCTATGGTAGCCATCACATCTGCCACTTTGTTTTGTGCTCTTGGTACTTTCTCAAAGAGAATGTAATGAAACTTGGTGTGCAGTTGTTCCATCTGTGCTTTGTAAGGTATGAGCTTCTCATCTTTGGTCATGTAATCATTGTTAACTTGGCTAATGACCAACTGCAAATCACCAAAGACTTTCAAGTTCTTGATTCTCCATTGAATGGATATCTTTAGACCAATGACCAATGCTTCATATTCTTCTATGTTGTTCGTGCATTGGAAGTTAAGTCTGAAAGACTTTGGAATTTTATCATGGTCTGGAGTGATGAGAACTATCCCTGCCCCCGCTCCATGGTTTGTACATGATCCATCAAAATAAAGTTGCCATATCTTGATCACCGGTTGCAGTGTCATGATAGATTCGTCAAGAAAGTCAGAGATAATAGGCTGGTGGTCTTGAATCAGTGCCTTTGCTAGTTGATTGGCAATCACTTGTCCTTTGATAGCCTTTCTATCCACATACTCAATGTTGAACTTGCTTAAGAACATTACCCATTTTGCCAGTCTTCTAGTGAGCACTGCTTTGCTTAATAGGTACTTGAGAGGATCAATATGTGCAACCAATTTTGGTTGATGACTCAACATGTAGTGTCTTAGCTTTTGGGAGGCGAACACAACTGCCAGGCATGACTTCTCTATCGGTGTATAGTTTATCTCATATCCAACCAATGTTCAGCTTAGATAGTAGACGGCCCTCTCCTTTCCTGCCTCATCATGTTGTACCAAAAGGACCCCTAACGTTGATTCTATTGCTGAGATGCATAGAAGAAATGGTCTACCTTGCACTAGTGGTACCAAGATAGGAGACTTTAGAAGGTAGTCTTTGAATATCTGAAATGCCTGTTCACATTGTTCTGTCCATATGAACTTGATGTCTTTATGCAAGAGATGTTGGAATGGGTGGCACTTGTCTGCTAGTTGAGCTATGAAGCGTCTTATCAATTGGAGCCTTCCTTGTAACCCTCCTAGTTGTCTCAGGTTCAATGGTGGAGGCATGTCCAATATTGCCTTGACCTTTTCTAGATCCACTTCAATTCCTCTGTGTGATACTATGAACCCTAGTAATTTTCCTGCTGTGACGCCAAATGCACACTTTTGGGGATTTAGTCAGACTTTGAATTCCTCCATTCTATCAAAGATGGGTCCTAAAACCTGTAGATGATCTTTTCAAAGTATGGATATTGCTAGTATGTCATCCACATAATCTTCCATTGTCTTGTGGATGAGATCATGAAATATGGTTGTCATTGCCCTCTGATATGTTGCTCTAGTGTTCTTTAGACCAAATGGCATAACATTCCAACAATATGTTCCCCAAGGACATGTGAAAGTCATTTTGTGTTGGTCCTCTAGTGCTATCCTTATCTGTTGTAACCTGAGAAGCCATCCATAAGTGACAGCATTTTATGTCCTGCAGTTAGGTCCACTATCATGTCAATGTTTGGTAAAGGAAAGCCATCTTTGGGACATGCTATATTGAGGTCCCGAAAGTCTGTGCAAATTCAAATCTGACCATTGTGCTTCGTAACTGGTACTAGATTAGATATCCAATCCACATATGGTATAGGTCTGATGAATTTAGCATCCAGGAGCTTTTTCAGTTTTGCCTTGACTAACAACGCAATGTGAGGATGCATCTTTCTTAGCTTCTGTTTGACAGGTTTTGCATTTGGTAGCAATGGGAGGTGATGTAGCACCAACTCTGGGTCTAAACCTGGCATATCTGAGTAAGACCATGTGAAATTGATCATTCTTTCTTTGAATAAGTTAATGAACTATTCTCTCTCCTCAGGGGTGAGAGATTTCACCAAGTACATGTTCTTTGGGTTCTTGTCATCCCCCAAGTTGATTTCCTCTGTCTCTTCGGCTAGTAGTGCTGATTTCTCCTCTATTAAGGGGAGGAGTTCTCTCTTTCCATCTTCTAGTGCCTCTATGAGGTTTTTTCTAGAAGATACGTCTTCTTTTATCTTTTTACTCTTTTGTTCTTTTTTCTTTTGTTGACTGGAAAGAGGAGCTTCCTCCCCGAAGTATGCTGCTCTGTCTAGGTTGATAGAGAATCCTGCCTTGTGATCTCCTAATAGAATGCCTTCCCTTAGTCCCATGAAATGAGCTATTTCCTCATCATTTTCAAAGACATCAAGATTAGGTGGTCCTTGTTGATCCTACTCTATAAGCTCAAGGTGTACAAGATAGACACTTTCACTATTGTTTAGCCTTGGTTGACTGAACGGGACATTTGATATGGTGCCTATAAAATTGGACTGTGATGAGGACACACCACTTGAGGTCTAATGAATGATATGTTTGTCTATACAGGGTTGTTTGGTAATGGTTAGTTGTTCAAACAGGTCTGCTAGGTTTATG
This sequence comes from Thuja plicata, assembly GCA_018584345.1. Classification (NCBI taxonomy): domain Eukaryota; kingdom Viridiplantae; phylum Streptophyta; class Pinopsida; order Cupressales; family Cupressaceae; genus Thuja; species Thuja plicata. The sequence goes on along the minus strand of MU227120.1, from coordinate 4,337,169 downwards.
ATAATATCGACTTGAGGGAAAAAGTAAGGGATTGATGGTTCAGAGTCGTTGAGGGATCGCCACTCATACTCATTGGAGTCAGTCTCAAAGGAAGGTTCGTCTGATGTCTCACTTCCTTAGGTATCATCAATTGCTAAGTGTAGGTTTATTTTGGTTTGTGTGGATCCCTCTTCAGCGAGCAACAACTATGCTAATATGTTTCTTATTAGGACATGCTCAGTGTTGTGCCCCCGGTGCATCTCTGTTATTTTCTCATGATTGACTTGAATGTCTTGAACCATAGGACTAGTGCTTTGTTGTCCATAGCCCAAACATCTAGTGTTTCTTTGGGTTGGTGGGAGAGGCAATTCATATATACCCTATTGCCTTGCCCCCAGTCTGGTTGTACCATCATATCCAAACCTTTGTATCATTGTGTAACCATTACCATAGTTTGCCAAAGGTAAGGGTGGTCAGACTGTCTCATGGGAGTCTCTGTATAACCAGGTATTGATGTCTTGCTTAAAAGGATTATCTTCTACTATGTCCCCCCATCGGACAAAGGTTGTGGGTGGACATCTAAAAAGAACCAGCTGTTGAGTTTCTGTTGCAATGATAGGTAGTGGCATACCGTGAAATCTGGGGCTTAAAGGCATGTGCGTGATTGTGAAAGCCTCTTCATATCTATATTCACCACATCCTTTGTCTGTGATGGATATCTTGCTTTCTTTTTCTGTGACATCCTTAAGATTTGAATTTGAAGAGGATGAGATGCTTGCATCTTGATTAATGACCATCTTACCTGCTGCTTGTGTGACATCCTTGGGATTTGATTCTGAAGAGGATGGGATGCTTGCATCCTGGTTTGATGGCACCTGGTTATCAGTGCTAATTTGGACTGCATCAGAATATTGGAAGGGATTGGGATCTCCCTCTATGATAATCTCCTCCCCTTGGTGAGGGAACTTGATGATGGTATGTTGATGGTACAACTTGCATTTCATGTATCCAAGGTCTCCCTAATAACATGTATCCCAACTCAAGGTCTAAAATTTGGAAGGGTGTGTTTTTGACCACAGGACCAATGCGAACAGATAGAATGATGATACCTTTAGAGGACCTTTCCTCTTCATCATAGGCTCTAATATTTATCCTTCTGGAAACATCAATGCTTGATTTGGAATAACCTAGTTTCTTGATTAATTTTAAAGTACAAATGTTTAAACCAACTCCACCATCGACAAGGACCCTACGGATAGCGCTTTTGTGGATTTGGACAAGCAAGTGTAGAGGATCATTATGCAAGGGCTTATGCAGTGGCACATCACGGTCTGTGAATGTGGTATGTTTGTTAGCTACTATATGGTTGAACATTGTTTGGAAGCTTTCAGGTGTTATGTCCCTTGGGACAGCTGCATTTTGAAGTGCTTGATCAAGTGCTAGTTTATGCTGCAGAGATATGTGCAAGAGGTCAAACATGGATATCTAGATAGGTGTGTGCTTCAGTTGGTCCACTATGCTTGTTTTTGGATCTGAGTTTTCTATAGGATTGGCTGATATAGTAGCTGAGGATGGTACGCCTTGCAAGATGACTCTAGCACGATGTGTTGTTACAACACAATTATTACCTTGGTCCCTGATAGTGATTATGGCCACATGATTCTCTGAAGGATTTAGGCAATTTATGACATTATCACTATTGGCGTATGTATAGTTAACTTTATTGGTTTGTCCACCAAACCTGGAGGTTTTTCCTTTGTTTTGATCATAGAAGGTATCATTAAAAATGGTGTGATCAGTTGTACCTTTAGCTTGAGTGTTCGTCACATTGATGATCCCTGTGTCAATGAGATCTTGGATAGCATGTTTCAATCGGTAGCAGTTGGCTGTTTTGTGCCCCTTGACCCAATGAAACTCACAGAAGTCTTTGTCATTATACCACCTTGGATTGTTTTCCTCTTGTTCAAAGTCTCTGATTGCTGGGAGAGTGATAGTGTTTGATTGTATCAGCTTACATAAAGCGGACTCTATTGGCTCTCCCAATGGTGTGAAATCTTTTTTTTGGAATTGAAACTATGGTTTGCGTTGATTCTATTGTTGACTGTTTGACACAGTGGCTGCTTGTACAGGGGGAGGTTGGTTCTGGATGTATTCTTGTTGAGTGGGCCCTGTGGGGTTTTGGTTTTCCACAGGTGCGCCTTATAGTGACACCTTGGGTTGCGCATAGTTGACCGTCTTTACATCAATGACACCATCACTAGTGACATTTTTGTTCTTGTTCCACCACTTAGATTTTTTTGTTGCATTCTTATTTGTGTTCATTTGCATAGGATCTACAAGGATTCCTCTTTTGACCAAGTTCTGGTCACATCGAACTCCTCTTTCGATGAGTTGTGTGAAGTTTGAAGCTAACTATAGTTCTGTTGTGAATGACATGTATGGGATCAAATTGTCAACAAACATGACTATCAAGTCTTGTTCGGGCATGTCATATGTTATACAGTTTTCTGTGTTCCTCCATCTCTATAGGAATTTCATGAAGGACTCTCCATCTTTTTGTTTAATGTCGCAAAGGTTTTTGATGCTGACCTTGCACTCAATGTTATGATGGAAGTGAGCTATGAACTTTTTAGCCTATTCTCCCCAAGACTGAATGCCATGAGGTATATGTGAGAACCATTCCATTGCTGGTCTGGCTAAACTTTGTGGGAATAGTCGCATTAGATATGTCTCATCATAAGCGACGTCAACGCAACTAGCAAAGAACTCTCGTATATGCTCAATAGGGTTGGTGCTACCCCTATACTTGTCAAATTTTGGCACTGAGAAGTGGTTTGGTAATGGAGACATTTGAAGAGAATGGTCAAAGGGGTATGGGTATAAATCCTCTACAGTATAGGATTTAGTTTGCCCCTAATTTTGCATATCCATCATTTGGGTTTGAAGGGTTTGCATTTGTTGCATTAGCATGTCTGTTTGATATTGCGGCTGATGTGTGTGGACATTCCTTTGTGCTGTGGTGGGTATGAGGCTGTGCCTCTGTGTCCCTTGAGTAGGAACATAGGATTTCATTCTAGGGACTTGATATTGATTCCCCACCAAGTGATTTTAAACTGTAGGGACACAAGTAGTCCATGTTGGGTTTTGAAGTGTTTGTTGTTGTGACTGAAACTGGGGTTGATTATGTTGGGGTAGGTATTTTTGCTGCTGAGGTTGGGTTTGAAACTAGCTTTGCTATTGCTGAGGTTGGATATGAGGCAACTGAAGCTAGGGTTGCTATTGCGGAGGTTGGATATGAGGCAGTTGAATCTAGGGTTGATGTTGCGGAGGTTGGATGTGAGGCAACTGAAGCTGGGGTTGTTGTTGCGGAGGTTGGATGTGAGGAAAATAAAGTTGGGGTTGCTGTTGTAGAGGTTGGATGTGAGGAAAAGATGTAGCTTTGGGCTGGCCTTGACTGTAAATAGGTCCTGCAGAGATGGATCCTTGCGGGCATGATGTGTTGATCCTAAGGTTAGTGTGGATGGATTGCAGCAACGGCATAGTTTTAGAATAACTGGTGTCTGGTGGGATGGAAGGCATAGCATGAGAGTTGGACTGCGCAGGCCATGAGATTAAGGGTGGAGGCATACTAGTGACCATAGGTGCACTTGGTTGCGAGCTTGTCATGCCTTGAGTAGATGATGTGCTGGCTTGGGTTGGATCATTGGTTTGATTGGATACAACCTGTGTCGATGTGGGTAAGGCCAATGGTGAAAAGATCTATGACACAATAGGTAATATTTGAGGAGTGTGAGTAGTGTTTTGACCTGTGAGGGGATTTTTGGGCCATATAGTTGATACGCTGAATTCAGCGGGGAGCTTGACTCCCTTCTTTATTAACATGGCCAAGTAACATTTAGGGTTCCTCTCTACAACAACGTCAACTACTTTGGTGGAGTAGGCATCTTTTTCCACATATTCAATTTCTTCTTCTGTGATATCTTGGAAAAAGGCTACCCCACGGGGTGGCTCAATGAATAGAGTAGAACTAGTGTTCATGAAGGGATCGTTCTCTTGCTTTGTTTCTCAAGCGGGGAAACGGTTGATATATGACTCGTCTAGTTGAGCTCTATCCATAGACCTTGTGTAAGGTCCTCCATGAGGTGTTTGAGACATAGCGTGGTCCAGGTTTTGTAACTAAAACAAGTGATATAAAGAAAATGAAGAAGAGGATCCTTTCCAAGACAAAATTCGAGTTATGTTTTGGACAAAGGTAATTCTAAGGACAGATTTTGATATAACTTGATCTCAAAGTGGTGATGATAAAAGATAGGATTTTCCAACCTTTGTCTTGGACAAAGTCAATTTGAAAAAGATGATGACGTTTGATAAGATGAGATCAAGATACTTTGAGTCTGAGCTTTCGAACTAACAATGTTTTAGACAATAATCGTGCTTTACAGAGAAAGGGTAATCTTAAATGTTTAGAGATTCACACAATGTTCTTTGCATTTTCTTGAGATAGACACTAGTTTTGGACACTAAATGAAGAATTCTTTCAAGGATTTTACGTCAAAATAGGAATATAATATCTCTGGTCAAAAATGTGGTACAATTTCACTGATTGCAGTAAAATAAATGGTCGATTGTGGTAGTTTTATCACACACAAGGCTTCTGATTTGCAAGATAGTTGAAATTGACAACCCTAGAATTTAACACGTTTTGACTCATTTTGACAGTTTGGATGTTTTGTTTTGCATTTTCAGAAACTGATCAAAGGAACAAGCACAATAGACACTGTGTTTTGAGAAATGAAGACTGAGATTGTGTATGTTCTACAACTTTTTCTAGTTGCAAGGTTATCACGAGGTCTCAACAATGAACAATCAGATTAATCTAGGTCAAATTGGCTTCAGAATACAATGTTATAGGCCCAATGCTTGAATTTCCATTAGCTCACACATCAATTGTCACGCTACTAGGACACGAAGGTCCACGACGTAGATGCCCGTGTTTTTGTCATTTCCAGGTATTTTTGCCGTGGAGTGAAGATCTCTTTCACTACACAAATACTGTGGGACACATATGTTGGGAATCTTGGGGGGAAATTTTGCAACCCCTTGCACTATAATAAGGTATCTGTTTGGAGGAAAAAATGGGTTTGCCTCTAATTAATCAAGGTTGTAGTAAGGGTCCGTGGTGTCTCTCCAATTAGTTTGTATGTGCGTGACTCACTTAAGAGCCTAGTTGCTCACGCTAGCTCCTTAGGGATATTCACCCGATCTAGACTATCATCAACATGCCTCGCCCGAGCTTGGCTAGATAAGACAGAACTTTGGTTTGCACCTTGTTTATATACCGATCGAAAGGCTTACCGGTTTAAAGTCGTTCTCCGAGGAAGAAGCGCTTTCCCCAGATAGGCCTTTCTAAAAAAGTAAAAGGTTTGTAATCTAACAGTTTGTGCAAGTGCACCCAAAACTCAAGACACAAGGTAAATTGATTAAGCTCTAAATTTTGAAATGTGAACTAAGATACACCACCATACAAGCATGAATGTTCAATTTTTAAGCCCAAAAAGTAGGTGTTGATTGCTTGTTCAATTTTAAAGCACCAAACTGAAAGATTTTTTGCCTTTGTTCAATTTTAATTCTCACGTCAATTTTAAGCCCAAATCTGAAATATGAGGTGTGATATATTTTTGCAAGCACTGTTCTTTTTAAACCCAAATCGACAAATGAATTCCTTTTAGTTTGTGTTGTTTAAACAAGTTAGTACCAAAAAGGATTATTTGCAAAAAAATGAGAATATGTGAAACTTTGAAAAAATGAAATGGTGCTTACCAAAACTTACCCTCCTCTGTCCTTGATGACTTTGATCCAATCCTGCATAGAAACCAAAAAGAATGTCAATTAAAAAGAAGATGGGCAGAGGACTTGGATCTGATATTTTCAATATTTCCTGCAATTATGACAATCTTCCTGCAAATGCGGTAATCTTTTGTTGATTGCGGTAATTAAATTTCAACTGTGGCAAAGTGCTGTTGATTGCGGTAATTAACTGGCAACTGCGACAAAGTGCTGTCGATTGCGGCACGGATCAGACAACTGCGGTAAAATTCTTGCATTTGCGGTAAAATTCTTGTGATTACAGCACGAATCAGGTGATTGCAGCAAAATACCAGAAGTCAGAGATAAGAAATGGACAGAATAACCGTTAAAGCCTGCAATCAATTACGGTATTAAACCAGTCGATTACGACACAGTATGGGGGATTGCGGTAAAATTTTAGCAATTGCAAAATAGTACAAATATCAAAGAAAAGTGCAATTTTTAAATTTACGACTGTACGACCGTGGTTGATCAATTTGTTTCTTCGTCTGCAAGAGATATTTGGGCTGTTTCTTCACGTCGGATTCACCAAAATGTACGCCTCTCTTTTCGGTTCCCACAGCTTTCCAAAGGCGAGGGTTAGTAGCAAAGGTTCGCAAATGAATGCAAATCAAGTATATAATGACTACTAAACAAATAACACAAACATGAGCAATAAAATGTACAAGCAAGAGAAAGGAAGACAAATAAATGCAAACCCCACGATGCTTGAAGCTTCTATTGTTTCTCTCTACTCCTTCCGAAACGCTGTTCTTGATGCTCAGTATTGTCAGGGCAGCATCTATGACTTGAGAAGCATCGAAAATTTGATAATTGAAATGTGTGTGTGGTCGCAAGATGGCTTGAATGCTAGAACCAAACTGACGGAGTAATGGCGCACGAGAGCTTGAAATCCTGGACCCTTCAAATGGTTATGAAGGGTTTATTATA
>MU227120.1:4283154-4316226 GCA_018584345.1 Thuja plicata | reverse complement strand
AGATCTATCAAGATCTTCAAGAGCTACTTCAAGATTCTTTTTCAAATGTTTTGCTTCAGCTGAGTTCATGATCTCCTCAAGTGGTTAAACTTTCTTTCAGAGGACCAGAGCTCTGATACCAATTGTTAGAAACACTAAGAGGAGGGGGTGAATCAATGTTTATCTACTTATTATATTTCAACCAATTAAACATATATCAAATGTGCATCTAAAGAAACATAACACAAGAACACATAAAACATGATATGATTACAGAGAACCTTGATAAGAGGAAAACTCTGGTGGGGATTAGTACCCACAAAATATTGTACTAGGTATAATGTATTGGATTTGATAACCATCAAATCTTCCCAAGAAACCTGCATGCAAGACTGTCACAAAGTAGAAGCAAAAGACAGAAGAGAAAGAAGGATCTATGGCGGCCAAAAGGCCAGAGACTGCAAAACCATGTTGAAATAAATGATTTATATATTCAACTATTATGAAAAGATTACAATCTCGATGAAAAATACAAAGCGGTGATTCCTTATAAAGGATACTGAAACCCTAAAAGGGAAACTCTAAGAAATAGAAACTGCCTAAGTGAAACTTAAGCACAAAAGAGTAATAACTAAAGATTACTCTAACACCCCCCCTTAAGTGTAACTTAGGGAGAATAAAAATAGCTAAACTACTACAGAAAGCAGGAAAGATGGGTCTCGGCAACAAGGCCTGATCAGGTACCCAAACAAGAAAGGGAAAAGATGTCCCAGAGAGAGGAACAAGAAAGAGCAAGAAGCATCTATGAAGCATGAACTGAAAACTCTGTCAGAAGAGACTGCTGGAACCCCCACTGAAGTGCATGACTAGGTAGAGAAGACAAATGTCTAAAGAGCTGATCAATCAAACCAGGCAGCAATAGAACCAACAGGTGAACCCCCCCATAATGCTGAACTGGAAGAGGTGACAAAAACACTAAAATGCAATGCCAGAAACATCTGCAGAAGAACCAGGAACACCAACAGTGCAACAGAAGCACACACATAGGATAAAGGGCGGTGTCACAGACACACAACATAGGCTAATGTCATGAAAGGTACACTCACTTGACAAAAGTGGATGCGCCTAAAGCGACAAAAGCATGATAACCCCCATGGCACTTTATAACACAGTGCGAGTACAAAAACTGAACAAGGTGTACAAGATCCCAGATATACAGAAGAAGGCACTTTATCTCAGTGTGTTTACAGAACAAAAATGCTACAGAAGGAGCATACAAGCTCAGAAGTCAGAAAGAAGAGTGAGCTATGAAATCAGAAGAAGAGATCCCAGGACCTGTAGAACCAAGCAATCCACCAAAATGTATAAACTGCCAAACTCAGAGGAGAAAAAACCTGGAGCAGAATCTGGAAAAAATACCCCTGCAACTGAATAGTACACTGAGTTAGCTTTCCAACGATATCTCATTTGCCAAAAATGGAGTCCGGATGAGCCAGATATGACTCCCGAAAGGCAAAGAAAAATATTGGATGTCAACAATAAAAATTGCTATCAAAATGGTAGAACCCAAAACCCTAACCTCCATCATCGAAAATTTCTCGGAAAGAGCTTTCTGACAGTATATGAAAGTCAGAAAAAGACCCCCGGATGCTCAAGATAGAGAAAAAAAGGCCCAGGTAGGTCAAAAGGGCCCCAAAAGGCAAAAACTAAGCCCCTGGGGCTAAAAAAATTGGCCCCCTGGGCGCATGGCGCACGCAGGGGCTGGGCCGAAGCCCCTGGTCCCTCCATATGACCGCTTTCTTAGAACTTAAGCCCGCGGGCTACCAAAAAGCGCCGCCGGCCGGAGCGGCGAACTGAGGCTGAGCGGAGCAGGCAGTGGCGGGACCCGGCTGAGCGGGGCGGCGCAGACAGAGATGCTGGCGGCGCAGGCAGAGTGGCGGAGCGGCGGGGGCCGTGGGGGTAGCAGCGACCGGGTGGTGCGTTTCAACAATGCACTGTCCGCGTGAAAAAATGCCAAAAACAATATTTTTTCAAATTTTGCATAATTTTTCGTGCCCGTACGGCCCTAGAAGGCCGAAAAAAATTTGCCAGATGCCCCGGTGTCCAAAATAGACGTATTTTATATCAATCCTAGGGTTTTTGGGCCTTCCAGACTCAACTGTGAGGTTGGTTTTGGTCTAAAATGCCTCCAAAAATAGAGACCCCCCAGAACTAATGAAAAAAGCTAGGAAAAGACTCTGAAAACTTTAAACCCTCTGTGCTTCAATAAAACTCGAACAGTGAGCAGCAAGCGAGCTCTGATACCATATTGGATTTGATAACCATCAAATCTTCCCAAGAAACCTGCATGCAAGACTGTCACGAAGTAGAAGCAAAAGACAGAAGAGAAAGAAGGATCTATGGCGGCCAAAAGGCCAGAGACTGCAAAACCATGTTGAAAGAAATGATTTCTATATTCAACTATTATGAAAAGATTACAATCTCGATGAAAAATACAAAGCAGCGATTCCTTATAAAGGATACCGAAACCCTAAAAGGGAAACTCTAAGAAATAGAAACTGCCTAAGTGAAACTTAAGCACAAAAGAGTAATAACTAAAGATTACTCTAACATAATGAACCTGTTAAAGTTCTTTTGCCCTGTTAGAAGTAGTCTTTACAATTTGAGTACAGTGACCTAGTTAAAGGTCGGACCCTGTTAGGAGTCTTTTAAAAAACCCTTTTAGGGGTGTATGGCTCACTGCCCAAATAATATGAAGGCTACAACCCTCTGAATGTTGATATGCACTATATCAAAAATGAACTGTTATGATGACACTATTGTCTGATCAGTTCCATGTATGCGTGGATGCTCTTACTTCTTCAAAAAGCTATATCATCTTCTGACTTCATTATACTGTCCCTCTGTAACTTCTTCTTACACGATAATCGACACTTGTAATATATCTTTACATTACATACTTATATCTTCAAATCCGAATAGGCGTGACCCAAAACAAATCATTAGTCGGCCCTAAAACAAAAATACATAACGCTTCTGAACAAGTCGGCCCAAGCGTGTTTACAATAACATTAATTACATTATTACAAACTTACAACTAAAGGCGCTTTAGCCATTACATTATAAAATCATACACGCTGATCAAAACTGTAGTCGGCTTCCATGTTCTATTTCCTGGACTGTAGGTCTACTAATCCATCTGTAACTTTTATGTACTGATGTTCCGTACTCTACGCATTTGGATCTAGCATGTATATACACCATAGAGTATGTATCTAAGCACGCATGTTCTAGTGTGATCTCTAACACGTGCGCTGATGTGCTGATCTATGTATCTCTCTGTCTGTCTTGTTTTCTATACTTAGTCATTTTATCTTCTAAGTTATCTTTGACAGAAACTTAGTATGACTTTGTTGCCATGATTGACAACACAAAATAAGTCATGCTTCCTCAGGAAGTCAACTTTCCAACAATAAATTCTTGATATTGGGTCAAAGCAAGTCATAGAGATCTACTTAGAATCTCAAGCAAGAGATTTGAATTCAACTTGTTGACATGGAGAGGTGTTGGGTTGATGAAAAGAAGTTTGGATTGTATTTTGATAGTTTTTGAAAATGTTGTATTGTTGTCCATGATGTTGTCAAAGCATAAATCTTGCAATTTTTTGTAATGTTGCAAAGTTTAGTTCATTGAATAGTAAAATAAAGATTTTTGAACAATGGGTTCATTGAAAATAAAAGAAAGATTTTGAACAATGTTACCAATGCGCAATGTTGTATGGTAGAACATGTTTGAATACTTCCAAGGTGTTTACAATATACAAATTTTTAATGTTAAGTATGGTTATACATCCAATAGGGGTTGATTTTCTTTTTGAAAATGATGTCTTGTATTCACAAGTGTTGGAGTAATTAGGTTAATCACTTTGATAATGTATTAATCAATCATTAATAATTAAGGTTCCCTATTACTTTATAACACTCAAGCTAAATTTAGGAGTTTTTTTTCTATATTTAGATCGAGCTAATTATAGGTCAATTTGTCTCATAGAATATTGTTGGAATAGGTAGACACCTATTCTCCCAAGAACACCTGCATGCATAACCTATTACAAGAACGAAACAAAGACAGAAGACAAGAGAAATCTATGGTGGCCAAAAAGCCAGAGACATGATATCCATGTTGAAAGAATGAATTTCTATTATCAACAAATATGAATACAATACAATCTCCTTACTAAAATAAAAGAGGTGAATCCTTATAAAGGAATCACAAAATCCTAAAAGGGAAACCCTAAGGTTAGCTAAAGCAAACTAGAGTGAATAGATGAGTTAGTAATTAGATCATAATGATTTAATTAATAATCTGAGAGACTATTACTCTAACACCCCCCTTAAGATAAGCTTAGGGAGAAGCAAAACCTAGGAAGCTACTGCAGAAAGAAAAAAAGATGGGTCCCGGCAACAAGGCCTGATCAGGTACCCAAGTACAAGAAATAAACTAGATGAAGGAAACTGAGCCTTGAATCTAGGGAAAGTCCCAAAGAAAGGATCAAGAAAGAGCAAGAAGCATCTCTGAAGCATGGAGCTGTAAAATCTGTTAGAGGAAACTGCTGGAACCCCCACTAAAGTGCATGGCCAAGTAGAGAAGACAATGTCTGAAGAGCTGATCAATCAAACCAAGGAAGCAATAGAACCAACAGGAGAACCCCCTCATAATGCTGAACAGGGAGAGGTGACAGGAACACTGAAATGCAATACTAGAAAAATCTACAGAAAGTAGAATCAGGAACACCAACAGTGCAACAGAAGTACAAGCACAGGATAAAGGGCGGTGTCATCGACACACAGCATGGGCTAATTTCATGGAAGGTACACTCACTTGACAAAGGTGGATGAGTACAAAATGGCATAACATCATAACCCCCTATGGCACTTTATAACTGAGTGCGAGTACAACAAACACAAGGTGCTCAAAATTACAGATATGCAGAAGTAGGCACTTTATCGTAGTGCATTTATAGAATAAAGAATGGTACAAGAGAGAAGCATACAAGCTCAGAAGTCAGAAAGAAGAGTGAGCTAGAAAGATCAGAAGAAGAGATCCTAGGACCTGTAGAACGCAAGTAATCTACCAAAGGGTGAAAGATGCCAAACTCAAAGGAGAGAGAACCTAGAGTAGAATCTAGAAAAAATACCTCTGCAATTGAATAGCTCACTGAACCAGCTTTCTGACGATATCTGGTTTGCCAAAAATAGAGTCTGGATGAGCAAGATAGGGCTCCCAGAAGGCAAAAGGAAGACATCAAACTTTGATAGCAAAAAACACTGTCAAAATAGCAGATCCAAAAATCCTAATCACCATAATCAGAAAGATCTTGGAAAGAGCTTTTGGACGATATAACGAAGTCCAAAAAAAACCTTCGTATGCTCCAGATAGAGAAAAAATAGTGAGAAGGGCCCAAAATTGCTCTAAAAGCCAGGTTTTAAGCCCCTCGGGCTAAAAAAAATGCCCCCTGGGCGCATGACGCACACAAGGGGCTGGGCTGAAGCCCCTGGTCACCAATGTGACCGGCCGCAATGCATAGGAAAGCCCGTGGGGCTTAAAATCCCACCGGGTGGCGCAAAGGGTGGCAGAACGACCACTGGTGGCGGGACCGGGTAGAGCGGTGCCTGTGCGGAGCAGAGCGGGGAGCCACTGAGGAGGGCGGCGCGGGCAGGCGGAGGAGGGCGGGCCGGGTGGCAGGCGGTGGCGGGGCCGGTGCCGGGAGGAGCAGGCCGGTGGCGGGGATGCTGTAGGTGGCGCGCAGGCGGTGTGGTGGCGGCGCGCCCCAAAAAACTTTGACAGCATTAATTAAAATGCCAAAAACCTTTAAAAATATGATTTTTTTAATTTTTTCCTCCAAAACTGTGCCTGTACGGCCCTAGAGGGCCAAAAAAAATCTCCCAGATGCTCCGGTGTCCAAATCGGATGAGTTTTATATGGAGTCTAGGGTTTTTGGGCGTTTCAGACACAACCGTGAGGTCAGTTTTGGTCCAAAGTGCACCAAAAAATAGAGACCCCCCATATCCAATAAAAAATACCAAAGAAAGACTGAAAGATTCAAACCCTCGTACTGCGAAGAGCTTGCTTCAACAAAACCAGAATAGTGAGCAGCAGGAAATCTCTGATACCATTAAAAAAACTTTATATTTTTGAAAAAAATATTAAAAAAAATGGCAGTCATTTTCTCTCTCCTCCATGCACAGAAATTGAGGTGGTACAGAAATTGAGACAGCATGGAAATTGAGACAGCATGGAAAATGAGGCATCACAAAAAATGAGGCAACAGAGAAAATGATATGGCATAGAAACCGAGGTAGATTTTTGCCTTGAAAAATGTGCCAAGAGCTTTGAATGCAAAAATAGGGCCCAATTTCAATTGTGTCCAAAATGGACAAAATTTATATGAAATTTTACTTTCCCGAGTCTTCTAGACGCAATGGTGAGGTTCGTTTGGGCCGAAAATGCTTCAAAAAAAATGTCACCCACGGATTGAAGACAAAAAACTCAAGAAAGCTGAGATTTTCTCCTTTGAAAAACACGCTTTAAACACTCCAAAACAAGCAGTAGCAGAGGGGATCTGATACCATGTTGGAATAGGTAGACACCTATTCTCCCAAGAACACCTGCATGCATAACCTATTACAAGAGCGAAGCAAAGACAGAAGACAAGAGGCTATGGCGGCCAAAAAGCCAGAGACATGATATCCATGTTGAAAGAATGAATTTTTATTATCAACAAAAATGAATATAATACAATCTCCTTACTAAAATAAAAGAGGTGAATCCTTATAAAGGAATCACAAAACCCTAAAAGGGAAACCCTAAGGTTAGCTAAAACAAACTAGAGTGAATAGATGAGTTAGTAATTAGATCATAATGATTTAATTAATAACCCGAGAGACTATTACTCTAACAAATATGATGAGGATACTTATCATGATCTAACTTAATTCTTGCCTAGGGTTTTATCTTTATACTTTATAACATTAAGGAGAAGAAATACTCTTTCTTAACTAGTAGTGAGTGGTGAATAGTAGTTGAACTAAAGAAAATTATATTACCATTCACCACTCACCACTAGTTCACTTTTGCAAGTATGATATGCACCAAAATGGGCTACGCAGACACCAAAGTAGGCACATAACTTCTTGAGATTGGGTGAAAGCAAGTCATAGAGATCTACTTAGAATCTCAAGCAAGAGATTTGAATTCAACTTGTTCACTTGGCAAGGTGTTGGGTTGATGAAAATAAGTTTGGATTGTATTTTGATAGTTTTTTAAAATGTTGTATTGTTGTCCTGATGTTGTTAGAGCATAAATCTTGCAATTTTTTATAATGTTGCAAAGTTTCATTCATTGAATAGTAAAATAAAGATTTTTAAACAATGGGTTCATTGAATAGTAAAAGAAAGATTTTGAACAATGTTGCCAATGTGCAATGTGTATGGTAGAACATGTTTGAATAATTCCAAGGTGTTTACAATATACAAATTTGTAATGTGAAGTATGGTTATATGTAACCAATGAGGATTGATTTTCTTCTTTGAAATGATGTCTTGTATTCACGAGTGTTGGAGTAATTAGGTTAATCACTTTGGTAATGTTTTAATCAATCATTAATAACTAAGGTTGCATATTACTTTATAACACTCAAGCTAAATTTAGGAGTTCTTTTCTATATTTAGATCGAGCTAATTATAGGTCAAGTTGTCTCATAGAATATGATGAGGATACTTATCATGATCTAACTTAATTCTCGCCTAGGGTTTTATCTTTATACTTTATAACATTCATTTTATTTGAATTGTAATATATCCATATACTCAATTTAATCAATTCAATCCAAGTTATTTAGATTCATTTCAATAACAACCAATTCTCTCGTGGATCAGTTCATCTCTCAAGGTTGCATAACACAGTCATATTTTTTTCTCTTTTGATGTGATAGACATTTTGGTAGTCGGTGATATTTGGGAGTTACGAGGTTCACTATCAACCCAACATGGTATTAGAGTACCAAATATGTAGCTTCCTATCCAAGTTCTAAGAGATCCAAAAACATTTAGATGGGAGATTTTTCTCAATGTATTTTTAAGAGACAATTTTTGGATTTTTTTCATAGCCACAATTTTTTTTAATATCTATTAGCTTTTGAAAATGGTGAGAAGATCTTGTAAAAAATGTTGTCAAAATAGTGTAACATGGTCAAATTTTCTTGTAAGCTAAATTTTATTTATTTTGCTAAATTATATGTTCTACTTGTTGGAATTAAAAATAGTTTCTAGGTCTTATTGGCAACATGACAATATTTGTCGGTATCTGTTATTTTTTTCTTACAATGAGGAAATTTTATAAAATTAAATTATGAGGGTCATGTCTATTGACTAAATTTAGCCTTTTTTCAAAAATTCATCTTTCAACTTGGGTATTGGATTTTGGGAAACAAGATATTATTAGAAATTTAGAACTTCTTAGCACTTTCCAATGGTATAGATTTCATCATCATATTTTATAACTGGTATATGATTTTCCCCCTTCTCTTATGGAATAAGTAGCATCTATCAAGATAGTGATACTTCTATAAGATAGTTTTTTGTCATTAGTTTTGTCAAAGTCATGATAGTCAAAGGAGATAGTTGGTAAAAGGGAGAATACACTAAGGCAAACAGATGATAAAGTAGAGTATCAAAAATACCGAGCACTAAACAGTAACAAACACCGAGCTAAGCAGTGACAGTTATCGACCAGTGTTAGTCACCGAGCAAGATCAGAGAGCATTACCGAGTATACCAGAGGTGACATAACAATTCAAATTTGATAAGTTGAACCTGGATGCCGAGAGGGAAAACTTTTATAATATTCAAGGTAAAAGTTAGGTAGAACATTGGGATTGCAAAAACATGATTGCACATGTTCACAAGGCAACTCAACCAATGAAAGACAAGTTTAATAAATGTGTTGGGAGTGAAACCAACCATGCACCGCTTCAACTCCACCGCGGAAGGAGAAGGATCTAAATTAGGTTAATCACCTTAAGATCATATAAAAGGAACAAAACATGAAGATGGCAGATGATGATGAAAATTGCAGAGACAAGAGTAGTTATAGCGAAAAAGCTAAATAAGTTAGAATGCATAATCTTTAGGGTGAAAAATAGATAAGTTACCAGGTGCAGAATGAGGTAATGCACTTGCAAAGCATAAAGAGTCTGAACAACATTATGTTTGATGCATACTCACAGACATTTTTGTAATAGGTTTTATAGTTATTAGAAGAATAGAAATCACATTCAGTAAGTAGGCCCTAACAGGTCTTATTTTTTAAATCCTCTAATCAGGTACATCTCTTAGATGAGAGATTGTAAAATCCTTGAACAAGGTATACTACATAAGTCTTTTTGTGCTCCTAACAGGGTAAACTATTAGAATTAGCTAACATTGTAGCTCTAACTGAGCAACCTTTATACAACAGTAGTGAAGGATTGTGGGTGTCAACCCCACCGCGGTTTTTTCCTCTAACAAAGGATTTTCGCATGACCAAAATTATTGTGTTATGTGTTGCAAATTTTATGAGTTGAGTCATTTACAATATGTTTATATTATGAAATGTATTCAACTCGGTAATTGATCATATTGTATGCTTAAAAGTTTTAATGGTACTGATTCACCCCTCCCCTCTTAGTACATAACTTTCCTAAGTTATTCCAACAATTGGTATTAAAGCCTGGAATCTTGAGATAAGGATTTAACCGCCTGAGAGTAAAGATCGTGACTATGGAAATTTACAAGCAATCTAAGAAGATTTATAGTCTTGAGTTTGAGTTGGAGAGTGCACAAGAGGCGATTGAAGATCTGAAAAGCAAGTTAGAAAAGTCCTTAAAAGTGATAAAATAGTTGTGTAGCGAACTAAAATCCACACAATAGCATGTTGATACTCTTGAGAAAACATCTAAAAGTAGTCTAAGTGATGAAGCTGATTCAGCCATTGCAGATCTCATGGAAAAGAACAAGACACTCACCGAGCAACTGCACTTAGCAAAGATAGATCAAGAAGTACAAGGATTAAGAATGGGTGAGATACTTGACTCTAAGGGAGCAGTTGAAGATGCATTGAGATTAGCTGAAGAAGAAAAAATATAGTTTGAGACAAGAATAGCTGAGAAAGACAATGAGATCATGAGGATAACATAGGTACACTATAATATGATCGATCAACTAGCGAGATCAAATATAGAGTTGACCATAAAAGAATTTCAGATCAAGCACTGAAGTGTGAAGTTGAAAGATTGGCCAATGAACTGAAATTTGAAAAAGAAGCCAATGAGGTACTAAAGAGAAATCAAGAGACACTGAGATCATTGGATGCACAGATCAAAGGTCAAAGATAATTTAAAGACAAAACTGGACTTGTATTCAATAATGAGAGCACTACTGAGAAAGGAGAGTCCTTGAATCAAGTTGACAATTAAGACACTTCTGCCCCACCAAAGTCAAACAAGCCTAGTTTCTACTATTTTGGGAAACCAAGACATAATTCAAATGTATGCAGAAGAAAAAAGGGTAAGTCACCAAGTTCACCTAAGTTTGATGGATATTTCTATAACTGCAATAAGTATGGGCACCAAGCACTTGAATGCAAATCAAAGACTGTAAACAACACAAGAAAGCCAAAGTTTGATGGCTATTGCAATAATTGCAATAAGTATGGTCACAAAAATGAAGAATGAAAATCACAAAAAAGAAATGACAAATGGGTACCGAACTGAAAGAATATGCCAAGCAATCGATAGGGTACATCTATACCATGGGACTATAACATAAGGATATCATGTTTAGTCTATGGAAGATATGGCCTTATTGTTGCAAACTGCTTGTTGCTAAATGGAAGGAAAAATAGAAGATCTTTGAGAAACCCTGACATGGAATGCTTCCATTGTAACAAGCTAGGTCACCTTTGCAAAGACTACAAGTACTGAGGCAAAGCTCCTACCGAGGAAGAGACATCTGAGAAACCGAAAGTGAATGTTGAAGAAATGAGAGATCAGATTAATAAGACATGGAGAAGAGAGACTATGGATGATGGAATATCATTCGAGATAGTTGAAGGAACATCATCCTTGAGATCATGTGCAACCGACTCTGCCTAATCAGTTAAAAGGTATGAGTAGGAACTGCAAGTTAAATTTCAAATCTTAAATTGGTTACTAGTATATGTGCAGAGATCCATATGAGCATACTTAGATGCATTTGGATACATACTTTTGAATTTATGTTTCATATTTATTCTGTGAACGGAATTATAATGTTGTATCATTCAGTGAAAGGAAATGACAAAAGGTAATCGGTATAGTAAGTTGGTGGAGCATTAATTGTTATTTTTATGACCGTTGGAAACCCTAAACGTAAAAAAAGTTATAAATAGACCTCATCGTCTATTATTGTTACTTACCATTTTATAGAGCATTATGAACAGAGTTGCAAAATTGAGTCTTCAAGCAAATTCTAGTGATTGTGAAGGTAATCCTAAACTATTTTGAGCACATTGAATCTATTTAAGGCATTTGTGGTTTTTCCCTAGATGTATTAGTGAAACTGAGTCACAAACACAAACCCTAGTTCAAAAAATATGTGTTTGACAATAAGATATGGCCCCAAAAGCTCAAAACCTAGTTGAGAATGTTGAGCCTTTGAATCCTAAGTATAAGCTACCACTTGCTAAGGAAGTTGAGCCAGACATGATGGGTGTACTTTCATTCATTCTAGATAGAGTTTTATTGATTGAGGACATTTGCACGTTCATCCATTGTAAAGTTGAGGAGATTTATGAAGCTTAATTGATTCATCTTACTCAAAGTTGTATGCAAACAAAAAACTAAAGAGCGATCATGTTCATCTAGAATCGAAAGGTTTAACTCATGCCATGCACATTCCAAGGGTATTCAAAACTGAGTGGATAAGGATGGTCATTAGCCAAGCACATGACCAATATATGTGGCTCGATCAACCTATGAAGATCACAAAGGATGCATTGCACATTGTGACTGTGGTTACCCGATCGACGATAAGCCTAAAGCTATCTGACAGATTGAGAAGAAAAAGTTGAGTGAATTAACAAAAGCTAAATGGGATGGAAGAGGTCTGAAGATTTCTACTGCTGAAGATCTTGAGTTAAAATTTGCATGTAATATCTTGTCCTACGAAGTATTTCAATCATCTCAAGTGGATAGCTTACCTTGTGGAGCTGTTGATTTGGCTTACAAGATTGTAAGGAAAGATATGCAGATTGACTTATATGAGATTTTGTTGAAGCAATTAGAGGATAACATGAACACCATAAGGAAATCAAAGACAAACACATTGATGTTTATCTCACTACTAGTATGCATATATTTTTATTTTGGGAACTTCTTTCCATCTTTTGGAAACGTGACAGGAAATGTTGATACGCCAATCATTTATCAAATCAGTGAGTACATTCAAAATCTAGGAGAGAATCTTGACATTGTTATGAATGAATACTTCACTAAGTTCCAAGCCAGAATGCATCATAAATATAGAGTTCCACCTCAATTAGTTGAGAAATATCATGATTCTATTTGTTTTGAGGTAGACACTAACTCATACATTGTCAAGGCAGTTGAACCTAGGAGCACCCGGCTACAACCTATGGGCTATGAGATGGACATAGACATTGCATCTCAACAAATTGAAACTTACTTAGCTAAGCTTGTTGACAAAAGAGACAAGAGATATGGAACATATGAAGAAGTTAAGGCTAAGATTAAGTGAGGTATCTTGGTACCTAAAATTTAAAGAAAATCTAGCAAGATGATTGCTAATTTGTCTAAGAATTTGGGAATTGATAATGAAGAAGTTGAGGCAAGACCCTCGGAAGTGGAAGGAAAGAAACCACAAGTGTTGAATCCTTCACCGAGCCCAAAATCTACTAGACCATCAACAAGCTCAATAGCTTCACTGAAAGCAAAGAAGATTATGTTGAACCGAAAGGGAAGACATATGTAAGAAGCAACAAGGAAAACACTAGACCAAGCAGAAGGCTGAAGCTAACACCAGATAGTGACATAAAGACTGAAGATTTAAGCAAATTAAAAGTTGTGAAAAACTCACCTCCACCACCAGAAAGTCTATATGAAATGCTAGACACAATGAAGAAGTATGGAACATTCAGAGGAACGAAGCAATAAAAATACAACACTCAAAGTAAAGAGAACAAGGTAAAAATTGAAGATGCAATTGTTTACTCTTTACACAATTCAGATACACACCACTTGAAGTTATCAAGTTTTTGCGTATTGAGTTATACAACAACATAGATGCAAGATGGAAATATGCTATGAATGTTGAAAAAAAATGAGAGAAAGATCTCTCGTACTAAATGTACCAAACCTATTTGTAGAAGAAATTGAAAAGACATTGAAACAATATTATAAATGATTTCTTGTAAAAGGAAGATCTTTAAGGATTATGATAGGAGAATTGGAGAAATTACAATTAGAAACTGATGCCAAATGGACAGAGATATTCAAAATAAAAGAGATTGAATCCCAAGCTGAGAAAGAAAAGGATAACATAACTGATGAAGTTGTCAAAGATGATCAAGGTAAGAATGATCCTATTGATTTGACAATTTACACCAATGAAGTTATTATTGAAGATATTGTTGACAAGGATCTAGGAGATGACATATCACAAGATGAAGATGTTATGGCCACCAAGGACACCGGTACAAAACCAATGAATACAAATGATAAGGCTACTACTAATCCATTCATGCATCCTATATTGGAACAAGTACAAGATTATCACAAAAATCAAGGTGATAGTGTTACAGCTATGGATAGAGAGGAGGCAGGCACCAAACCTCAAAAGGAAATAGAACAAGCAACAACTGAACCTCAAAAGGAAATAGAGAAAGAGAGGGAAAATGAAATAGAGAAAGAGAAGGAAAAGGAAATAGAGAAAGAAAAGGAAAATGAAACAGCAAAAGAAGCAGAGAAGGAAGTAGAGAAGGAAGAGGAAGTTGAGAAAGAAAGGGACACCGAGAAGGAAACGGTTACTTAGAAACCAGCAACACTAAAGACCAAATCAGTTCCCCTGACTGGGTCTATTTTATAGAAACAAGATCCCAACAAAGATGAACCAAAGGAACAAAGTGAACAGAAGGAATCCGAGAAACAAAAAAGATGAGAAGAAAGAGAACACAATGCAATAAAACATAGAAGAGGAGAAACAAGAGGAAAAGAAGGAAGAAAAAAAACAAGAGGAGCAGAGAGCTAGAACTAGTACAACTAAGACAACATTTGATACACCAAAGGCATCATATTCCACAAATAATTCACCAAGTGGAAGTATGTTAGCAAAGAAGAAGAAATCAAAGAAGAGGAAACATGTAGATATGAGCCAACCAATCATTTTACCAAATGTATACCTATCTACTATGAGCCCTGATGAAATGACCGAGTATGCAGAATTGGTGAGACTTAAGGCAATGCAAAAGAAATTACTTCAAAAGAGAAAGAAGACTGATGTATTGGAAAGTGTCAAGGATGTATTATAGGAAACTGTTCCAGATGCCACTGTTGATGAAACAAAAGATATCATTAGTGAAGTAAAAGGACTAGTGGAACAAGTCTAAAATCCAAAACAAGTCACTAATAACTACACGATGAAGGTTCATTCGAGGAAGATGGAACTGCAAATGATTGAATCAATTCTAAACAACATTGAAGTAGATAAGGTATCACTTTTTGAGGCCTCTATAGATATTGAGACTAAATTGTCTCATATTCTTTCAATATTTTAGAAAGTATGTTCCATTTCCCACTTTACCAAGGATATAAGGTAGAAAGATGATTCTCTTGAGACCGAGCTAACCGAGCAGCTAAAAAATGTCACTACCGAGCCTGGTTCTTTACAATTCTATTACTCAAGGTTGAAATACTTGATGGGGATGCAACAAGAACTAAGACGAGAAAAAAATAAGAGAAGGATGGAACTTCTAGAGTTCCAAGCACTGTTGATTCCCCACATTGAATCAATGCAAAGACATTTGAAGAAGGCCAAGGATTTGATCAACACCCTTGATGATAGTTCACTAGACACCATCATTGGAATGGAAATTAATGTTGCTGCTCAAATTATTGTACTTAAAACACTAAAAGATGCATGGGAGTCATCCCTAGCTAATGTATAGAAGAAGTACCCATACATTTTTGATAAGGTATAAGTTTATCCTACCGAGCACTAAGCAATTTTGTTTTTGGCATATTTGTCAAAAAAGGAGGATAATATAATATGTATGGATATAGTACATAAGGGAGATATAAGCATGTGTATAGGGGGAGTTACACAATATTTTGAAAATTTTGACCAAGCTATGGTATGCTATAAGAAGTATTATCTAAGGAGGATTTGTACAAGAGTTGTACAAATTTTTATGACTTTGAAGTTTCTGTCAAAATGCCAACTAATGCCAAAGGGGGAGATTGATAATCCTATAAGATAGTTTTTTGTCATTAGTTTTGTCAAAGTCATGATAGTTAAAGGAGATACTCAGTAAAAGGAAGAATACACTAAGACAAACAGTCAGTAAAGAAGAGTATCACAAACATTGAGCACCGAACAATAACAAGCACTGAGTTAAGCAGTGACAGTTATCGACCAATGTTAGTCATCGAGTAGATGTTATGTCATTGAGAAAGATTAGAGCACATTACCGAGTATACCAAATCTGACATAACGATTCAAATTTGATGCGTTGAACCTAGACGATGATAGGGAAAGCTTTTACAATATTCAAGGTAAAAGTTAGGTAGAACATTGGGATTACAAAAACATGATTGCACATGACCATAAGGAAACTCAACCAATTAAAGACAAGTATAATAAATGCGTTGGGAATGAAACCAACCTTGCACCACTTCAACTCCACTACAGAAGGAGAAGGATCTAAATTAGGTTAACCACCTTAAGATCGTATAAAAGGAACAAAACATGAAGATGACAGATGATGGTGAAAAATATAGAGACATGAGAATTTACAGGGATAGAGCTAAAGGAGTTAGAATGCAGAAGCTTTAGGGTGCAGAATAGATAAGTTACCAAGTGCAGAATGAGGTAATACACTTGCAGAGCATAAAGAGTCTAAACAACATTATGTAAATGATGCATACTCACAACTGTTTTTGTAATAGGTTTTATGGTTATTAGAAGAGTAGAAATACCATTTAGTGGGTAGGCCCTAACATGTCTTATTTTGTAAATCCTCTAACTAGGTACATCTCTTAGATGAAAGATTGTAAAATCCTTTAACAAGGTAGACTACATAAGTCTTTTTGTACTCCTAACAAGGTAAGCTATCAGAAGTAACTAACATTGTAGCTCTAACTGAGCAACCTTTATACTACAGTAGTGAAGGATTGTGGATGTCATCCCCACCGCAATTTTTTACTCTAACAAAGGATTTCTGCGTGGCCAAAATCATTGTGTTATGTGTTGCAAATTTTATGAGTTGAGTCATTTACTTTATGTTCATATTATGAAATGTATTCAAATTGGTAATTAATCTGATTGTATGCATAAAATTTTTAAGGGTACTGATTCACCCCTCCCCTCTCAGTACATAACTTTCCTAAGTTATTCCAACAAATAGTACACTAGAGGTTTTTGGGATAATTTATAATAATTGGTGTACAACCTCTCTATTAGAATAACTAAGAGGGGGAGGGGGTGAATCAGTGGCCTCAAAAATTAATCCAATAATCTAACCAAAACTTATATAATATATATAAAACCTTTAGTTATCTTCAGTCCTACAAGATGTATGCCTTTAAGTAATCTTATCAAATATATACTGCTCAATTAATATACTATTTATCCTTTTCTTAAGCTTTACCGAATAGCAGTTTATCTTTTCCTAGCCTTTACCGAATGTTAGTAAATAAACTTAGTGTTTACCAATCAATCCTATTTTAGTAGTGTGTAAAGAAAAACATCAAAGCAATTGTATTGTGGGAAATATGGATAGGGTTTAGAACAATGGGGGTTTGCACATAAAAGAGACCCTATGCCTCTATTAACCACATACATGAAATTCTAATGATAAGGAATATAAATTTTGAAATGTTTGCAAAGAATAATGAAATCAAATAGAATGAAATACATACCTCATAACATAGAAGATTTGGAAATACCTATTTTCTGGTGTCTGTATCAAATTTCTAGAAATTTTGCAACCAAATCTGGCACGAAAACATAGAGACGGAGAAAACCCATAAAATATTTTTATATTTTTAGCCAGGTCTACCTTGACCCAAATACGGGGGCACAATTGTGCCCCTTTATGTCGACCTTGACATGCACTGCTCCGATGGAAATTTTGTTCATGGATCCCGAAAGTTTGCCAAAAAGGGTATCTAAATCTTCTCTACAACTCCCGAAACAGTGCCTGTAGATATCTAAAAATGGTGTTTTGGGGTGGCTCTATAGGGTTTTGCATTAGTCAAGCCCCTATTTTGGTGATTTCCACCTCCATGAATAGCTGGATGTAATAGAATGTGTGTGTGTGTGTTGCTTGTAGAAAGAGCTTTGAATGTGCAATCCAAGATCTAATTCTCTATATCAAAACCCTAGCATGAATTAAAATGAGAGAGCAATGCATATATTTGAATATGATAAAGTTATCATACCAAGCACCCAAGGCTAAATTACTCCTACCAAACTCACAATTTGTAGTTGCTACCCCATGATTGTATCTTTTGAATGCTTGAATGTTGAAAATTGTAGACCAAAGAAGAAGGGAGGATTGAAGAACTCTTTCTTACTCCAATGAATGTCCACAATAAATTGTCCACAAAATGCTTGCTTGCATCAAGGCACCATCACATCTTGTCCTCCTATATAGTCCTCTTGCATTCTTGCATCATCATCATCACATTTCAAATGAAGGCAAAAGAGAGTGCTTATATAGAGATTTCAAGGTAAGCCTCCTAGGGAAATGTGAGGGGCCCTAATTCAAAATTTACCTCAAATTATGGTCCAATCACAATAGCCAACTAAGGAGGAAATTCATTAATTAAATTTTGGATAAAAATGCTTCTGCATTCGTATCCGGGGGCCAATTTTGAATTTAGGGCCCCGCTATGATCCAAACTTGAAAGCGAGAACCAAAAAATGATAAATTTCAAGGTTGACCTTGACCCTAACCTAGATCAGGGTCAACCTTGACCCTAACCTGAGGTTTCAAAGTAGTCAAGTTAGAGTGCCAGTGAAGTTTCTAGGTCGGCCAGAGACCTAGGATGATCGGAAAATATAACAGGGTGTTGGAAAAGGGCACAAGGGCCTATAATAAATGTGATGAAGGCTAGGAGTAACAATACATAGGTGCTACCTATAAAATAGAGCCACAAAGAAGGAAATCAAGGAGAATCCTCAGGATTCTAACCCTAATTTCACCTAGAAATGAAGAATTACCAAGTGCAGATGCATCCTAAATGAAAATCTATCATGTAAATGCATTGAATGAGGGTGCTAAACCTACCAATATTTTATTCCATTTTAATATGATACATTTATCCCCCACTTTATCTTAGATATGAAACTACGTGAATATGCAAGCTACAGTAAGAAAACATCATAATAAATAAAAAGGATATAGCCAAGTCCTCAATGTAGAGATCCTACAAGAAACCGTTAGTACCCACAACCTGCAGCACACAAGGTTAATGAAAATCCATAAACCACCTAAGAATTACTAATATTAAATTGAGAAGTGCATAGAGCCCCTTATTCCCCCCTTTTTCAGCTTAATACTTTTGAAGGGTGAAACAAGGTGATAAGGATAGCCCTATACACTCGATATGAAAATTGTTGAAAATGATTTTCCTAAACAATTTATAAGGATTCCTAACCTTCCTAAATTTATTCAAGGAGTTAGGTATCTTAATCACAATTCCAATGCCACAGACGACACTGAAAATGGAGCTACAAAACTCAAGTTATGATGAAAAGAGTGAATGTCTATCTAAAAGAATATAAAGGGAAATTATAATTTAACCTAACAAAACCCTAACAAAAACCCTAATTTTTATCTATAAATAAGGGAAGAGAGCACATACCTCCTCATTCTTAACATTTGCAGAGTTTAGGAGAGAAAATAGGATGCTGGGCAGAGAGGAACTTTGAGCGACATGAATGGAGCTCCTGAGATAGTGCCTAGCCACAGGACTACTGCTTCCCAAGGTAAGTTCATTTTTTTTGATATTTGTAATCTCAAATTCCTATTTTTATAGGAAAGGTTGACCCTGACCCTTAAAGGTTGACCTTGACCTAGTTATGTCGACATTGACCCTTTAAGGTTGACACAAACTGGGAAGGTCCACACCTTTCCTAGAGTGAGGTCAACCCCGACCCAGGAAGGTTGACCTTGACCTAGTCAAGTTGGATATACTATTTTGTGGTTCTATAGTTCTAATATCATGTTGTTTTGTGCTTACAAGACCTGGTTCCTCTCTGAGAGCACCCCTTTGGAGGGCCACTACTGATCATCAGAGAGAAGTTGTTCAAGCTAAAAGAGGATGAGACACAACTACTACAAGATGTAGGATTGTACAAGGTAGCAGTCCTAACATAGATGAGATTCCATTGATCCATGATATCAACTCTTATAGAGAGGTGGGATGAGGACACATGTTCATTTCATCTTCCCTCAAGAGAGATCACTGTGACACTAGAGGATGTATATAGGATCTTGTGACTTCCAGTTTGGGGCGAACCCGTTAGACCGAGAGTACAGTAGGGTCCTGAGGATATTCATGCAGATGCAAAGTATTTCCTAGGCTAGGTTCCATAGATGAAAACCCGAGCAGACCATATCACCCTATCAGCCATACTGGCAAGTCCAACACCCTTGGTATGGAGGGTTATGTTGTGTATACGTTCTTTGGTTGTAGTACCCAACACAAAGGGTATAATATTTTCAACACCTTTTACCCATCTCATACATAGGATGGAGACTGATAGGACCATCTTTGCATGGGGCTGCAACATGCTAGCCCATCTATACCATGAATTATGTCAGTTGGCGAGATATCAATGAGAGAGTCTCACGGTGTGCACACTATTAGAGATTTGGTTGTTTGAGCATTTCACATGTACACGACCATAGAGTGTTTGTGTGATGGTAGATACAGGCACACCAAGAGCCTTTTCTTATCCACTGGGAGATTTCTAGAAGCATAGAGGTATCCTCCACTGGAGGGTACATCTAGACCATGTACCAGGCATAGATGTGATATGGAGACCATACTATCACATGACAAAGTGGCCAAATACATGACATCAGATGAGACACTCACAACACCACAAGCTGCTAGAGGGTCATTCAAGTTACATAGTAATGTCATACTACCATGACAGAGTGATGAGATAGTTTGGTCTTATACACGGGGTCCCCAAAGCAGTACCTCGATACACACACATGATGAGATACTATCAAAGACCCGACATTATATGTCAACCATCAGTAGAAAACATCATAGACAATGATATAGACGAGAGAGAGGATATAGAGGTAGCCCCCAATGTAGCCTATTCAGGCATCACTAGGGACTACATCAGATGCTGGAGTCTGAAGGGAACCTACCCCATCTTCCCTGATGACTATCCCACAGGTGATCCAAGCCTTTTAGAGAGGACACATCAAGATAGTAGCATACTAGAGGAGGAGGAGGATCATAGATATGGGGAGGAGCCCATCTCTGAGGGAGATCCCATGGAGAAGGAGAGAGCAGGAAGGATGCCCTTGGCTAATAGTACTGGTGTAGATGAGCATATTGTTCATACAACACCACTAAGATCATGAAAAACTCCACACGCCCATACAGAGACACCACCTCTGAGACCTAGAAATAGAGAGAATGGAGAGAGTATTCACTCCATGCCCCCACCATCCAGACCCTTTAATGATACCCAGGAGGGAGATCAAGGTATAAAACATGTATTTTATTTAAATATTTAACTTAATTTTTGAAGAAAAAGTACTAAAAGATAAATATATTTTAATTATGCAGCCAGTGTAGTGGAGTGGAGGAGCTCTATATCTGAGGTCTTGAAGGATACATTCCTATCCTACTAACTACCAGCCAGTGAGAGAGAGTTCCCCATTGGTCATAGAGATCCCGACAGGCATGCAAACATCTTTTCTTGTGTCTAGTGAGAGCTACGGTTATGTAGAGAGAGAGAAAGGAGAGGCTGATGGCTGACCTACGGAGATCATAGGACAGTGTATATGAGCTTAGAATATCGAGGAGCCACTCATAGAATACCATACAAAGATCTTCATCTTCACATCATAGACGAGAGAGATCTGGGAGCCATCGACCACCAAAGCATAGGGATAGAGAGAGTGATAGATAGGGGATTGTGCCACATATGTATCAAACTCAAAAAGGAATTATATATAGATGAAAAAATCTCTTTTCTAGTTATTTCTGTGATTGATTACTATGTTTTCACAAATAAAATAAAACTTAATAGAAAGAAAGAACATGTATAAATGTATTCAAATGTAATTTGCTAAAGTCACATAACCTATAAAACAAACATAACTATTTTATAAGGAATACATAAGGAAATAATGATGTACTAGGGATAATAACATTTTAGATGCATAATATTGATAGGTTCCTTAAAAGGCACACCATCCATATCATAAATTTTGTAAGCACCTGAACAAAAGTCCTCAATTACAACAAAAGGTCCAAGCCAGTTAGGGCTAAAATTTATTTTTTCACCAGGTAAAGCATTCACATATATTCGATTCTCATATAGCACTAAATTACCCCCTGAGAATGATTGTTCAATTACATTATGATTATACTACTTTTGATGTGATTTATGATAAGCCTTTATATGTTCCAAAGCATTTATTTGTTGTTCATCCAACATTTCTAATTCTTGTAATCGTTGTTCTCAAAATGTATCTTTGTCAATTATCCCATGAAATGAAACACATAAAGAAGGTATTTCCAATTCCAAAGGCTTAATAGCATTAGTACCTCCAATCTCTCAGTCTTGGTAGTCTAGTGTAACATGGGAATCATCTCAAGGTTGTGGGACCTTTTGCTAATCGAGACGAGACCTCTGGATTCTAGGCCGGTTCCTCTTGATCTGTCACCCAAATTTGCTTCTTAATAGGAAAGTAAATTCTTGAGGGAAAAGGGATAGAAGGAATGCACGAAAGGGAAATGACTAAAAGCAAATTATCCTACTAGGTGATACACCGAAGGTGACCTAAATCATAATACATTGCCTAATCTCAGCATGAAAACCTTGGAATAAAAGAACACAACTTCCTAGATAGGCTTGCAGAAATATTTCATAGAGAGGCCCGAGAAAAACATAGGCTATTAAGGGAAAGAACTAATTTCACAAACAATAGCATATTTACTATAAGTAGACACAGACTATGACCTGCAAGAAGACATCCACTTTTGCAATTTTGCACAGGAATGAGACAAAATGATAGGGGACTATAGAATATCCACAAACTCATCTAAATCAGATCATCCATAGTAGTACACACTATTACAAAAGAAAGAGGGCTCAAAGACTCCAATGTTTCACTAGAAATCACTCAATATACTCTAATTCAGTAAGAGAGATTTAGACAAGAAAGTCCAGGGATAGAAAAAATGTCACAAAAAGCGTTTGCAATATCTAAACATCAATAAAATATTACAAACTACAGAAATCAGAGGGCAGAAAGAATGCCACGAATAATTTCCAAGTCAAGAAAACTCTGAGCTCTAAACCTCTCAAAAATGATATATATATACTCCCCAGCATGTAGGCTTGGAGTCCCAAAAAATGATTAGGGTTACATTATAATATATTTTTCTTTGAACAACTGAAACCCTAACTGTCCAATCCGTCAGAAGAAATTATGGAATTCTCTATTGAAGAACAGATCTATCTTTTGAAAAGTAGCTTGCTATAAATGCAAATCTCTAGAAAAGGTCAGTGGATTTGATATGAAAGAAGACCATTCAAAATACATGGAATGAGGTCTTAATTAGGAAACCCATCTTGGGTCAAATCAGCCATACTATTTGTAGAGAATATTGCCAGAAATCAGATTGCCCCTTCAGAAAAGCTGACTCAACCCCCTATTTCTCCTTAAGGGTCGCCCCTTATCCATCTAATCCTCTGCCAGTCGGCTTTGCCATAACTGTTTAAATATGGTCTGCAAAGATATTTGAATTTTTAAATATTTGTATGACAACAGTCACAGCTGGCACAGTTATCTACATCGATGACTCAAATCAAAATCTAATTTTACTTTGAAACGTAGCCATAGATGACTTTACTCTACCCAAGCTTCATATTATAATCTTGGGTCACCTTTCCTTCCTTGTCGCTGAATCTCCCAACTGTTCCCTTTAACCTTAGTTATATCACAAGACTCGGTGACAATGCAGTCTCACAATCTCCTTATCTTTTTATTAACTCTGCATCCTTTCAGAGACCTAGCGACAAAGGTGATCTCATAGTCGCAAAACAAAATGGAATATCCCGTCGTGGTTACGATACTTGGAGACTGAAGGAATGTGAAACATGGGCCCATCAAGACACGCGTTCCCCTATCATTAGTTTACCATTGCCTTGTCACCACTGCCACTTACATCAACACTTGACCTTAACTCAACCCACTCCTAACCATGAAGAAACTGGAGACTTAACGACTGAGTAATCTTGAAGTCTCATAAAGGATTCTTACCCCTGCATTTAATCACGAGACTTCCCGACTGAAAAGGACTTAACCTTTTCCCGCTTTTACTTAAGTTACATTCGTGGGTTGAAAAAAACACTTAGTCACAGTACCTCATGAAACTTTATTAACCTTGGTTTACATTAGGAGACTACGCGACTAAAAATGGAAATCTCGGGGTCGCCAGATAAAAGAGAATATGCCTTTTTTCTTATGCGACTCAGAGACTAAAGGTAATGCTAAAAAGTGCACATGGAACTTTCAAGGAACTTAAGTGACCTGAAAAGGTAATGGGGAAATAGAGTGAGAAATGGCTAAGCTAGGGTTTACCATAAACACTTAGGATTTTCATACTTAGGTTATTTGGATGGACAAAGAAAAATAGGGAACTGAAAAGATATGCACAGGACATGACCAAAACCATAAACCTAAGGTCTTTCACAAGCTAGGCTCAACCCTCGTGGGAGCCTCATTTTACTCCACCTGTAGCCAATTTTACCAGATGAGGAAAATTTGGGTAACAGTACCATAGACAAGATTATAAGGAGAAGTACCCATGGTAGTACGAACACTAGTCCTATGAGCCCATAAAGTATAGGTAAGTTGGGTATGCCAATCTTTCGCATGCTTATTAACTGTTTTCCTCAGAATTTGTTTAATGAATTTATTTGATGCTTAAGCTTGACCATTAGATTGAGGATAATAGGGAGTCAAAAATCTATGCTGAATTCGATATCACTCCCTTTAACCACTTAATCCTAGCCACTCATTCCTTTTTCCTCTTAATATCCTTCACTCCCACCAAAACCCTACCTAACTTTTAATCTCAGCCACTAATTTTCCACCTCTTAATCCTAGCCCTTCATTTTTTATGTCAAATCCATAAAAGGAGGCCTCACTCCTCATTTGCAACTAGTAGTTAGTGAATATAAGCACTTGCACACTTGAGCACTTGAGCACTTGAGCACTTTAGTTTTCATGTTAGTTTATTTTTCATTTCAAAATCTAGATATTACATGTTAGGTAATGGAATCAATCTTAGTTTAGTTGATCTTGCATTTTCGTTGTAGATTGTTATTGCATTTTCATCTTCATTATGTGAAGCTTGAGGAAAGTTCCTCGTACTTGTTCCCAATCCCTTCACCATCTTCTATCTTGCATCATAATGAGATTCATTTCATTGTGTTGGGAGAGCACACCCACAAAAATCTCTAAGAGCAAATCAAACAAGTCTTGGGTGCACTTGTTTTAGCTCATCGGAGGTTGTAGTGAGAATCTAGTTGTATTTCAAGTTATTTGTATGCTTTGATTTCTTTGTAATTCATATTTTTGCATGTTTTGACTTGTTGTGTAGCTGCAGCTAATTTCATTGCATACATTTTGCATGGTGTATTTTCTACAATTGTCTCTCATTAAATTGCAAGGTTCTATTTTACCTCTACTTTTTTTCTCCTCCATCAATTTATTTTAGAAAATGTGTGGATGGATCAGTGTATGTGGAATGAACAAAAACTACATATATTTACCATGGGATACTCTTTGTTCCTCTTGTACACTATCATATCACATCTAGTGAACACACATCATGATGCAATATAGATGACAAATTGAGATTTGATATGGTTAGGGGTTTTGGAAAATTTCTCATTTAATACAATTAGATTTATATTACTACCTATGGCACTGGCACTCACTACCTTATCATCCTCCATATTACTCTTTTGTTGAGTGACCGCTCTTTGGGAGAATTGGTAGAATTTATAGTATCTTCAACATAAATGTTTGTTGCATGATCCTTGACCTCTAATGGCCATCTTTCTAACTATATCTAGACTTCTAGATTCACTCATTTGATGTTTCATTTGGAATGTATTTCACTCATGAGCATGTTGGGTGATTGAATCTTTCCATGGCCTCCCTCTCTATATTATTTTTGGTTTTATGGGGTCTTATTTGTATTTATGGACAACCCTTGTTTTTCAAGGTATGCTTTCTCTAGTGAATTATGTTGTGTAGGGTGATTTCTAGGAGCATGGTTGTCAATTTACATATTGAAGCACATTGTGGTGGACAATGTGTATACTGATGCACACCTTCCTACTTCCTCTTCTAAATCCAACTCTTTAGGATATTGATATCATGTAACGAGATGTAATTTTAAGTTTGCATCTTAGGTGTCTTTAATGTAATAGTCCTGGGTTATGCTTAGATTTTTGTAAACTACACAGGCTTGCATGCTTGCATTCCATGTTTGAGTGTTCCTATTTGGGACTTGTGTTTGGGTCAACCATTTGTATTGTCCTGGAATATGGTGTTTTGTCATCTTATTGTATGTATTTTTTAGTTCTTTAGGTTTTGCATCAGGAGCTATAACCAGAGGTTTTCTTCACTTAGTTATTTCTAGCCGGTATACTCCCCCAAACCGAGTTCAATGTATACTCTCCTTTTATAATTAATAAAATGAGTATATATATACATATGTATATATATGATAATAATATAATGAACATTTTTTATAATATATTAATATTTTTAAAATATACAGTTAGAAAATTATATTTATCATAAATTTTATAAATTTCTCTTGATATAAATATGTTACTTACTAGAGATAACAAAAAAATCTAAACCTAAGGCCTATGAGCATGTTAATTGAGAATTCTTGTTTCTAGTTATTTCCAATATGGGATTCAATGAAAGGTCTATCAACCTTATAAGGAATTTTTTAGGACTGTGAAGTTCTCGGTCCTTCTTAATGGTTCTCCTAGGGGTTTCTTTGTTGTCAAGAAGGGGATCCGTCAGGGGGATCCTCTTTCCCCTTACCTCTTTATCACAATTACCAAATTTATTGGTTGAAACCTCTACAAACTGGCTTAGGAGAGAAGATTTCATGGTATCAAATTTTCTTCCACTCTTCCCCTTCATTGCTCCAGTAGTTTTTACATGACACCATCCTTTTTGGGAGAAGCTCGGTGATTGAGACTAAATAATAGAAATATTTCCTTACTTTGTATGATAATGTCTTTGGACAACATATTAATTATGAGAAGAGTTCTTTTTACTTCTTCAACACTAAGGAGAACCTTCAATTCATAGTTAAGCACATCCTTGGCTGTCAAAGTGTTTCTCTTCCTAGTGTGTACCTGGGTTTACCTCTCACGATTAAGGATGTCACTTCCACCTATTGGGACTCCATCCTTGAAAGAATGCAGAAGAAGATTGCTGGTTGGAAAGGAAAGCTACTTAGGATTGCTGGGCAATTGCAACTCCTCAAGGCCTCCCTCCAGGGGATTCTAGTCTACTTCCTCTCTATCTTTAGGATTTCTGGAGCTATGGATGATAAACTAGAAAGGTGAAAATTTTCTTTCCTCTGGACGGGCACCGAGGAAAAGAAGAGGTTGTCTCTGGTTAACTAGGAAATGGTGTGCAAACCTAAGTGCATGTGAGGATTAGGGATCAAAAGAATAACCACTACTAGTAGGGCCTTGTTTGCTAAACTTGGCTGGAAATTAACTCTTGAAAGCATTGATTGGAGCTTTTTTATGAAAGCAAAATACCTAAATAATGTTTTCTTTCATAAGCTTCTTGCTGCACCTGGGCTCCCTCCCAACTCTAAAATATTGAATAGCATAATCAAATGCAATAATATATTACAACAGGGAATGAAGTGACAACTTGGGATGGGAGAATCATCAGATTTTGGGAGGATGACTGAATTGGTAATGGGAAATTGGACTCTAATGGTTCCTTTAATGGACTCATGGGGACTTCTAAAATATTGATTGAGACTTATGTTGAGGATTATTTTTCCCATAACAAGTGGATTGAATTTTCTCAATCCAAAAGGGCCAATCCACAAATCAACCATAAAATCATAGAATTACATGTTTTGATCAGTAGGGCTCGGATCCCTTTATTACCTAGAGAAGATACCTTTATTTGGAAGTTGGATGAAAAAGGGGTGTTCATTGTCAATTCTACTTACAAATTTCTATCCAAAGATACCACATCCTCTAACTATTGGGGTAAGGTCTAGAATGCTCACCTCATTCCTAAAATCATTTTTTCCTGGTGGATGATGCTTCATAGAAAAATTATTACTCAAGATAGTCTCATTCGTCCGGGATTCCAACTCCCTAACAGATGTTTTCTCTATAAGAAGGGAGAGGAGACTATTACTCACTTGTTAATTCACTATCAATTTGTTGTTGAACTATGGTAGAAGGTTCCACACAAGATAAATATTGTTTGGGTTCTGAATTTTGGTCTTCACCAATTCCTGGATGAATGGAATGGGCTCTCTGCTAACCCCTATATGAAGGAGTTGTGGAAGCTCATCCCTACCTATGTTTGTAGGAGCCTTTGGAAGGAAAGAAACAACAGATTTTTTAGGGTCTCTGAGTGTCCAGTGGATGTGGTGTTCAAGTCCTTTCTAAAGCTTCTCTTTGACAATATTTATGTCCTAAAACTTCAAAATCACACTAGATGGAGACCTCTTAATAGGGGTTGGGCCAAACTAAATTTTGATGTCTCTTTCTAGTATGGAAAAGTTGTTCGTGGAGGTGTGATCCATAATCATGATGGTGATTTGATGGAGGCCTACTTTGGATGTCTCTTTGATATGTCTAGTAATCAAGATGAGTGCATGACACTCTTTTGGGGCATCCATATTACTCTTTTTATTAGGGTAAGGACTTCTTTCCATTGAAGGGGATTCTAAACTGGTGGTGGATGTTGTCAGAGGCAATGCCAAAATCAACTGGTCTTCTACTACTATTTTGAGTGACATTAAGAGCATGATTCTTGGGTTGGATGACTTCTCTATAAGAAATATTTTCATAAAAGGAAATGGGGTGGTTGATGCTTTGGCTGCCTTTGGTCATCTTACCACTATCCTAAAATGTTGGAGAAAGATGGAGGCTCTTCCTCCTACTGTTAAACTTCACATTGAAGGGGGAAAACCCACACCCTATCCTTATGAGGAACACTTATTTTCTCTTTCTTTTAGGGTGGCTATTGTTTTACAACATGATGCTTGGGGTTATGAGAACTTTTGAATTACAAAATTTAAAAGGTGGGATTTACTTTGGTGGTCATTGTGCCTTTATTTCCCACTTGGTTGTGTAACATGATGGATGGCATGTCATCCAACTCATCCTTTGGTCATGTGAACATGTGCTAGCACACAAGTAATAATTTTTATTACATCCTTTACACGACTCCGAGAAGGATTATTTTTGCATTTATAACGTAAAAGATTTTGTGATCTGCATCAACCTTTTCCTTCTCAGAAAAGAAGACTGGGATGAGCGAAGTGTCCTAACGAATGATAATTTACCTTTGAGATTGAAGTTAAATAATTTCCCAATTCATTCGAGCAGTTTAATGATTTTATTTTCCCTTAAGTTGTTGATGTGCTCTGCAATGTTATGGGTTACTATTGTGTGTCATACTGGTTATACCATAGGTGTTGATAGGGTCTATATTAAGCTGAGAAAACTAGATGAATCAAAAAATGACACCACAATGTGGTACACTACAGGGAAGGTGGAGTTTCCCAATTCCTTGAAAATATGATAGAGCATGACTATAATATCTCCATTCATTTTTTTCAGTATGTGGGTGGAGAGAAGGGTTTTGATGGGTGGTATCAACTTTGAGGTGAATGAAGATGTGATTGCTAAGATGGTTGGCCTCCCTACGACTAGTAGAAAGTGGAGAAAATAGAGTAGGGTCTCGGATACTGAAAGTATGAACCGATTTTTCAGGCTAGAGGAGTCTCCTGTCAAAATGCATGGTGATTACAAAAGAAAAAAAATCCTTGAACCCTGGGACCAAGTATGCCTCATGATAATGAAATATTTTACTCTCAAAGGCTGGTTCAAGTTCTACTATTACAACCACATGCCTATCTTGAAATCACTTCCGCAATAGAAGCTTAATTTGCTTTCTATTTTTTCTTTAATTTCTTCAAAAAAAATTGTTAAGCTATGGAGATTGCCAAACGGCAAGGTAAAAAGCCCATTCCACTCCACCAAGGCCTCATTTTTTGCATCTACCATTTTCACGTTGCTTTATGCCCACCTCACAAAATTGTGGTTCATAAAGCTCCCCATTTGCTCTGCTCCCCACTCTCCGCAAGCATTTTGGATACTTCGGGTCCCAACAAGAAACATTGTCTGCGTGTAACCTTGGTCTGAAGGCCGATTCTAGCCACCCTATCCCTGAAACCCCCACCCACCCTGTTGGGACAACCACCATTAAAATTGAGCCTTTGGACAAAAAATGTAAGACCCCTGCCAAGTCTAAGAGTAAAGCAAAAAAAAAGCCACCTACATTATCCAAGAGGTTGGTTCAGATGAGGAGGGGGCTGATGAACTAAACACCCAAAGGCGGTCCTACAAAATTTCCACTAGGTTGGCCAAAAAGGATAAATATAAGGAGAATGAAGAGTCTGATACTGAGGTTCCTGAGGAAAATGACGAAAATGGTAACGAGGAAAATAATCTAAAGGAGGGTATGGAGGAAGGGGGCCAAAAAGAGGATCTGGACAAGGAGGAAACTATGAAGGTTGAGGAGTCTGAGGATGACTCTTTCACTCATGTCTCTGAGAATGATAATTTTGACCCTATTGATATGACACATGACATGATGCCTGAGGAGATTGGCGGATGCACTAGGACCTATAAAGGTAATTTCACTGTGACCTGTGAGGGTTGCATGGAGCTGAAGGATGACATGAACACGATGAAGATCAAGATAATGGATCTAGACAGGAAAGTGTCTTCCATAGTCCACTTCAACCTATGGGTTATGCACATCTCTTCCACCTCCATGTGTTTGTTGCAAAAGAAGATGTTGGGATCGAATGCTGACAATGAAGGAAATTATAAGAAACTATTCAAGTTCCTCATTGATGATTTGGTTGGGGTTCTTATACCCAGTCGAGTGTTAAGCTTAATTAGTTTTGGTTATGATTTCCTTTATAGTCCTTCGCCTGAAACTTTCGAAGGCTTGTGGTGCCTACAATACCTTTACTATGATGTTTAAGACTTTGATACTATTAGTTTATGGGGTTAAGACTTTTTTGTTGGTTAGCTTAGTTGTTTACTATAGTAATCATATTATTGGTTATATGATTCCTATGATGGTGGTTTTTAGTTGGCTTCTAAACTCTTACTGTGATACTATTTATTTTTTATACTCTTGGTGTGTTGTTAATGTGTTCTTAACATGCTCTGGGTTTAATCTGTAAGCTTTTTGGCTTGTCTGTATGAGTCAACACACTTGATTTTGTTGCTTATATTTATCAAAAACATATTAAACTAATATTTAAATTGTTTTTTTTAGTTTTTTTTTCCCAGTAAAAGCCTTTAGACCAAATTTTATTAAAATTTATAAATTCCTATTACATTCCTAACTCAATAGGGGCGCCGATAGGAAAGAGCTGGGAAGAGAAAATATTCAGCCTTGCCTCAAACTTTAAATTTTTAATATTCAAATTACATTAAATACATTTTATGTATCTCTCCCTCGAGAGCTTTTGTTCATATGGATATTTGCTTTGTTCCTTCGAAATTTGTTCTATCTTGTTCCAATACACCCTTTACATACCCTGTAGCCCACACATTACTTGTTTTTGGCTAAGATCTTTCTTAAATCATAATGATAAATATGTGAATTAAAAAAAATGAAATGACTAGTTATAAGTGATATATTCCATTATGTTAACTACGAATTTTAAGAATTATTTCTGCCTTTGTAAATCAGTCTTTTTCAATCCATAGTATCGTTGCACAACTTTTACCTTTTACATACCTTGAAACCTGCACATTACTCATTTTTTACTAAGATCTTTGTTGGATCAGAACAATAAATATAGAAATAAAATAAATATAATTACTAATTATAATTGATATATTCCATTATATACACTAAGTTTTTTAGAGTTATTACAATCTTTTTGTACTTGCCGTAGGCAATATTGTACTTGTCATAGGCAATATACTATTGCATTCGGTTGTGCACCATTCATGAATTAGTTTTGCCCCAATGAACCAATCTTAAGTCACTATTTTTTGTTATTAGAATATTTCTAATGTTTAAATATTAAAATTTCTAATATATAATATATTATTCTATAATATATAATATAAAAATACTATATCGTTTAATTTTTAATTATAATAATTTTATTTTTATAAATAACTATTAATTAAAATAAAATTAATATTAATAATAAAATTAAAATTATATATATATATATATATATATTAAAATTTATAATATATAATATATTATTCTATAACCAGTAATATAATAATTATAGTAATCATTTCACTGTGACCTTTCGACAACATATGCCACATCAGCAATATCCACAAGACAAGGGAGTCAGTCAACTAAGTCAAATGTCGAAACAACATGACGACAAAACAAGGATAATTTCCATTTATGTTAAAAGAAAGAATACAAGGTTCGACCAAAACTGTTGAACAGATTAAGCGACACATAAGTCCATAATCAAGAAGAGTGTCGACCAACTATCGAATGCACCCCAATACATCACATCGCATACTACGTCAAATACATTAACAATTTCAACCAGCTTATCGAAAGAGCAATATACCAAAAGAAACTTACCCGTTGAAATACATCAATGTATGATAATAAGAACATACCAAAAAGAAATGGTGTCCAATGCCTCGTTTGATGACGCAACTAAGAAAAGACTGTTGCCCACCAAAACTATAACCCCTCGCATTTATGGGGTTCCAAAAATTCACAAAGGAGGCATTCCTCTAAGACCGATAGTGGACACCATAGGGTCGCCCACCTATTTTCTGGCATCTCACCTTGCCAAATTAATCTCTCCCCTGGTTGGTAATTCTGACTCCTTTGTCAAGGATTCTAACCACTTTGTCAACTTCATCAAGGATGCCAAGTTAGAGTCTAATGACATCTTGGTAAGTTTTGATGTGGTCTCTCTCTTCACCAAGGTTCCCATTCCTGACTCCATCGAAATAGTGAAACGCAAGGTTAATCCTGAGATCGCCAATTTGGTTGAGTTATTCTTAAGATCCACTTTTGTTTCCTTCCTCGATGTCATATATGAGCAGGTTCATGGTGTGGCAATGGGATCCCCTCTTTCCCCTGTCATTGCCAACCTTTATATGGAGCACTTTGAGGAGATGGCCCTCCACTCCTTCCCCCTCAAGCCAAGATGGTGGAAGCGATATGTCGATGACACCAATGTTTGCT
>MU227120.1:4255999-4274274 GCA_018584345.1 Thuja plicata | reverse complement strand
GGGTAAATAAATGGAGTCAATTATGGTAGAAAATGATTTCCCATGTAACGTGGTGTAAGTTTTAATACAAAATAAAATATGATTGAGAGTTATCAAAATAACTGATGCCATGTTTACCCAACACTGTACTTAAATTCATTCAACAATTAAATAAGCAAAATACTCCGTCAACTATCAACATGGAATTTAAAACAATCATTGAAATCAACATTTACAATTATGAACAAAATGATGATAATCTAAATTTTTTTTCATCAAATAATAAGCGCTCTACAACTTCCTTCTATTTTCCCGCTCTGGGTTTTTTCAATACATGTTGGCTTCGGCATCCTCATCGTCGGGGAACCTAGGGGGCCCGTTGGTTCTCTGTCCATGCATGTTCCTTGTGTTGTCACACAAAGATGATAGAGGGTGCTCTGTAGTCAATACGAGCTTCGGTTCATCTGCGGTTTTTGTCTTGGAGGACTCTTCTTACTCGAGAAATCTGGTGAGTAACGACTTGATTTTGTCTAGCTCAGATAAGGTGGGGGTAGACAAGGACTGCCAGCTGGGGGGTTGAAAGAAGACGGTTTTAGGTAAGGAGTCCCCGGACTCCCAAGATATCCCAGAATGTACTATGGGTAAGTTTGGATCAGAGATTGTTGTCCCTGATGGGGTGGTTGATAGCATTTTTTCTTCGCTTCAACTTTGTCTGGTGGGTAGATTTATTGCCTTTAGACGCACCATTGATATGGTGCGGCGGTGGTGTGTGACCAGATGGAAAGTTAAGGGTTACCCGAATGTCTCGGCAATGCTTGGAGGCCTCTTTCTCTTTAAGTTTAATGCTGCAACAAATTTCACACATGTTTCCACTGGGAACTGATGTTATGGGAAGCATTGTCTGATATTGGCAAAATGGAAGCCTAGCTTTAACCCAGAAGTGGAGCTTCAGAAGGCTGCACCGGTGTGGGTTCATCTCCCTGGGCTCCCCCTGGAATTTTGGGATAAAAAAGTGCTTTGTTGGATTGGGAACTTGTTTGGCCAATATGTGTCAGCAGATTCTATTACTTCGCAAAAGTCAAGACTGGTGTTTGCGAGATTCTATGTTAATGATACGATGAATAAATCTCTCCCCAACTTTGTGATGCTGAAATACAAATGGGGAAATTGGAATCAAGCCATTATTTATGAGAATACCACCCTCCACTACCAGTGGTGTGATAAACATGGTCGTGAGGTAGCGAATTGCAAGACCACCCTGGGATGGATGAAGGGGTTTCAGAGGTACTTCCAGCTATGGTTATTTCTGAATCGGTTGTCATCTTCCCATTGACTGAGGCGGGGGTGGAGCAAGGACCCTTGGATGGGATGCTCCCTCAATTGATGGGCGAGGAGGACAGTCTTAAAGCTTTGGAGAAGACTGAAGAAGATAAGGGTAAGATGGTTGAACAAGAGATAACCTTGGAGGAGGGAGAAGTGGGAGAGGATAAGGGTAAGATGGTGGATCAGGAGACAACCTTGGAGGAGGGTGAATTTGTTAAAGTCTTGGATGATATCTCTAACTCCAAAAGGGAAAGCCCAAAGATAGAATAGAAAAGGCAGAAAGTTTGTTTCCTCCATCTGCCGGCCTGAAGGGTGGGGGTGGCTAGGGAGAGGATGGTAGCATTAGTGATTGGGGGGAGGTAAGGGCTCCTAATTTTTGTTCCCCTTCCCAAAGTGGTGGGATAAAGGTTAAGTTGATAACACTGTTGGCCCCTTCTTCACCGATGGATGGTCCCCTAGACTGGTCAGAACCGAAGAGGAAAATGAGAGGGCAGAAAAAGGCGGATGTGGGAAGTGAGGCCAAGGTTGTTAGGCCCAGGGCGAGATCAGTAAGAGAAAAGGAAGCAGCAAGGGAAATTTCCAGTGGATGAAAATTAACCTTAGAAGACTCCCAAAAAAGTAGAAAATGAAGTTCCTCTCTTGGAACTTGAGGGGCATGAATAGCCCCCAGGAACAGTATGCTTTGAAAAAGTATATAATATATTATAAATTTGATGTGGAGCTAATCCAAGAAGTTAAGATGTCATATCAAAAAATTTCTCTTCTTGTGGATAAAATATGGCCTAGTGCAGCCTTCCTCTATAGTGAAGCTAATGGGGCCTCAAGTGGGGTTGCTACTCTCTGGAACCCAAGTAAGTTTTTTGGTAAGGCGATGGATTTTTCTCATAACTATCTTATTGTTTTGTTTTCTTGGAACAATATTTCTTAGTACATGTATAATATATACACTCCTAATGTTATAAGTGAGCGTAGTAAAACGTGGGGAGAGATTTCTAGCCTTATGAAAGTTGATCAGAGGTACCCCATTATGTGTGCAAGAGATTTTAATACCCCCCTTTTTCCCTCTGAGAAGATGGGGGAACCCAAGATTATTCGGACAGTATGCAAGACTTGGCAGACTTTATGAGAAATAATGACTTGATTGATATCGATGTGCAAGGTTTGGCCTTCACATGGTCCAATAATAGAAAAGGAAACCAGCTTATCCCAGTTAGACTGGATAGATGGATGATTTCAAGAGGTTGGTATATTGCCCCTATGGTTGGTCTATCTCATCTCTCTAGAACAATTTCAGATCATTCTCCTCTGATTCTCAACTGGGTTGAGAAGTCAGGGAGTGGGCCTCAACCTTTCTACTATGAGATGATGTATCATTCTCATCCTAACTTCATTGAATGTATTAGATGTTGGTGGAACATTCATGTTAGGGGGACGGCTATGTTTAGAATTTATAAAAATCTATAGATGATAAGAAGGGAGGCTCGTGGGTGGAGTAAGACTAGGTTCGGAGATATATTTCAAAACAAGAAAGAGATTGAGGAAAAACTTGTTTTCTTCCAAACGGGTATGGCCAGAGGTGATTCCTCCTAGACTGATCATTGTGAAGAGGAGGTGTGAAGAAGGAAATGGAAAGAGAATCTTAAGAGGGAATAAATTTACCGGAAGCAAAGGTCCAGAGTCCAATAGCTCAAGGAAGGGGATAGGAATTTGTCCTTCTTCCATAGGTCTGCTTCTATTCATAAAAGAAGGAATACCATTAAAATCCTGAGGAACAGAGGACATCAAGTGCTTTCAGAGGATGAGGATATTGGTAGGTTTGTTGCGGAGTTCCTTCAAGATGCTTATAGATGTCCGGTCTGAGGGAATTCAAAGGACATTTTTAATTGGCTCCTGAAGGCCATCCTGACTATCATAGTGAGGAGGAGAATGGTATTTTGTTGCATCAGGTTTCCGAGGAGGAGGTCAAACATTATGTGTTCTTCATTGGGGATTATAAATCTCCAGGACCGGATGGCTTTCCTCCAACCTTTTTCCATCATTTTTGGGAGATTATAAAGTATGATTTGATCCATGCGGCCCATGATTTTTTTAGAACTGGAAACATCTTGAAGAAACTTAATAATACATACATTGTTCTAGTCCCTAAGGTCCCAAATCCACAGTATATGGGAGACTTCCACCCCATTAGCCTCTATAATACCATATACAAAATTATGTCCAAAATCCTGGCTAATAGAATAAAACCTCTTCTCAGCAAAATTATTAACCCCAACTAGAAAGGTTTCATTCTGGGTAGACAAATTCTGTATGCGGTGATTACCTCCCACAAGATCATCCATTCTATGGATAGAAGAGAAAATGTTGGGATGGCATTGAAGGTGGACATCTCTAAGGCTTATCATAAAGTGTTATGGGTTTTCTTGTATGTGGTTCTTCAAAAATTCAGGTTTCATGAAAGATTCATAAAAGTTATAAAGGTGGTGATGAAAATGGTTGACTTTGAGGTTTTAGTCAATGGCTCTTCTTGGGGGTCGTTTAAGCCAGAAAGGGGATTGCAATAAGGGGATCCTATTTTTCCCTACCTTTTCCTGATGGTGGCAGAGGTGCTGGCTCATAATCCCCTGAAGCTGAAGATGATTGGTTCCATTGTTGGTTTTAGACCAGCCTGCACCCTCCCTCCGAAAGTTATCCAACAATTTGTGGATGATATGTTTCTCTTTGGGAAAGCCTATATTAGAGAGGATAGGGAATGGAAAAATTTGTTGAATATATATGCGGAGGCGTCGGGACAATTGATCAACTACTATATGAGCAAAATGTATTTCTTCAATATAGAGCAGAGAATGAGACAAAAGATTGTGGACTGCCTCGGGTGTATGGGGGTCAAGTTGCTAGAACCTGTCTAGGGCTACTACTCATGATTAAGGAGGTCTCAGACCAATTTTGGAACACCATTCTAGATAAATTACAGAAAATACTAGCTGGTTGGAAAGGGAAAGTTCTTAGTAACGCGGGGAAGCTTTAGCTATTGTCTGTGGCCCTCCAAGGTATCCCTATTTACTTCCTTTATCTTTTTAAAACCCTAGACAGAATGGTGGAGAAGCTTGAGAGGATTCAGAGAAATTTCTTGTGGACAGGGGTGGAGGAAAAAGCTAGAATGAGCCTGGTTAGTTGGGATACAGTCTGCCAACAAAAGGTCGTGGGAGGACTGGGTGTGAGGAAATTAAAATATCTTAATAAGGCTTCAATTACCAAAATTGGTTGGTAGCTCACCAAGGGGACCACCGAATGGTGCATGATTATGAAAGCTAAGTATTTGAATAACACCTCCCTCTTCCCCTTTAGTCAGGGGTTATTGTCTAGTTCTAAAATTTGGAAATTTATAGCTAAGTGTAAAGGATATTTGTTAAGGCGATTGAAACGAATTCTGGGTGATGGTGACCAGATCAGTTTTTGGGAGGATTGGTGGATAAGTGATAAACCATTGAGTAAGGAGAATTTTTGTCACATCAGGGACACACTGGAGCATTTCTTTGAAAGTAAATTTAAGGGTTACATCTCTCAGGACCAGAAATGGAAAAACTTGGCGGAAGTCTTTATTGACCATACTCAAGTCCCCCTTCTTGTAAAAGAGATCCAAGAGCTCTTAAAGGGGATTAGAATCCCCCTTTCTTAGAAAAATAATAAAGTGGTTTGGTGTGATAACAAGTCGGGGGAGGTCATGGTGAAATCAGCTTATTTAGTCAATTCTAAGAAGGTGGCGAATGAGAAATTATGGGGGAGTGTTTGGACCCC
This sequence comes from Thuja plicata, assembly GCA_018584345.1. Taxonomy (NCBI): domain Eukaryota; kingdom Viridiplantae; phylum Streptophyta; class Pinopsida; order Cupressales; family Cupressaceae; genus Thuja; species Thuja plicata. The sequence goes on along the minus strand of MU227120.1, from coordinate 4,269,177 downwards.
ACAATTGATCCCTAAAATAAAATTTTTGTGGTGGACGGTGATGCATGGGAAGATTCTTACGCTGGACAACCTCTAGAAGTGTGGTATCTAGTTGGTTAACAAGTGTGTTATGTCTAAAAACCAGGAAGAAGCCATTAATCATCTACTAATTCATTATCCTTATGTGTCTATGGTGTGGTCCAAAATTATGTGCAAAATGCATCTAGATTGGGTCTTTCTGGAGAATGTTAACCAATTTACCGTCAATTGGGGTCATTCATCTGTTCATCCTCTCATTTGTCTCCTCTGGAAAATGTTACCCCCACATGTTTGCTGGAGCCTATGGAAAGAAAGTAATAATAGGTTGTTTAGGAGGGAGGAAACTGAGATTGAGGGGACTGTGAGTTCTGCTGTCAATCTGCTGCGAGAAAACTTTGAGAATTGCTGGTGGAAAGTTCCTAACTCCCCCCTAAAGAGTTAGATTGTAGACTGGCCCATGCTTGGAATCTCCCTAACTCCTTTTTCAAATTTGATAACTCGAAGGTGGTCGCGAGGAGGAATACTCATTGGGCCCCCTAGTTGATACTTTCCTCAAGCTAAATTTTGATGGGGCTGCCCATCGGGGGGTTACTGCAGGAGGAGGTATTATAAGAGATCACCTAGGGAGGATGATTATAGCTTATGCGGTGAATCTGGGACTGGGTACCAATAATATGGCATAAATTTCTACCCTTTTATGGGGGCTAAAAATGGTAGTTACCTTGGGTATCAAGAATTTTATTATTGAAGGGGACTCGAAAGTTGTGATTGAGTTGGTCAAGGGAAACTACAGGGCCAGTAGGAAAATCTCTAATCTCCTAGAGGACATCTGGTTGTTCCTCCCTAGGCTGAGGGAATTTAGGCTGCAACGCATTTATAGGGAGGGAAATGCGGTGGCAAACGCACTGGTAGCCACTGGCTTTTCCGTGCACGGGGCTATGTGCTGGAGAAATTTGAATTCTTTGACAAAGAAAACTATTTTTCTTGTCGTGCAAGAAATGAATAAAGCCATTTAATGATGAGGTACAAAGATAAATCTTATTGGAGGAATAAGGCGGCTTGTAAAGTTTTGACAAGCAATGAAATTTCAAATTTCAAATGGGAAATTGAACGGAGTCTTAATTTTAGCAACTTGTTTATTAGACGGGTCATTATTACCTTTTTCGTTCATGGTACAAGAAATTTTAAGAGATATATCAATGTGGATATTGGCACGTGTCTAGGGTTTTTTGATAAGACGGCAGGTCTTTATTGGCATTTCATTTACAAGATTCACAATCATTTATTCTCATGGATCTGCTTAGCTTTTATTATGGATATCCATGTGAATAGTACCTCCTTGGGATCGTATTACCATCTTGTAATTAAATTCATTAGCATTAGCACTAATTGGAATTCTATTTTCTCCAACTCTGGTTGTCTCATTTGGGTGTGGCGCAAGGATAGTTTGAATTAGAGTTGGCCTAGGTCTGGTCTGCATGGAAGTAGGTGGCTTGTGATTTTGTTGGTGTCCTAGGAAGAGGATCGGCTTTCTAAGAATAACATTGAGATGGTTGGCGACATGGTTAGGGTGGAACCGCCCAAAATTGCAGTTGGGTTTCTTAAGAACCCGTGTGTCAAACTTTTCTTAAAAGAGTGCAACTATTTATCCACTTTAATAAGACTGAGAAAATCAACAGTTCTCAAATTTACTTAAAAGTACTAAGCTCATTTCTAACATTTTATCTAATCTGGAACCACATCATTTTAAAATCATTGTCTATATGGCTCGATCTTATATAATGTACAGCTCAAAAAAAATAAATTCTTAATATTGTCAGGCAAAAAGAAAATCAGAGTTATTCCATTCATGCAATCCTTGGTGTCCAAAAGAATATAATGAATTGAAAGTTTGAAAAGAGGATTCATTATTGACTATTTTCTATTGTTAAAACAAAATCTAAGACATATAACAAAATAGGAGTTACGGATTTCATCAACGTTTTCCATTGTTTACAAAAATTAAGATTCGCTGAGGGTAGATAATATTTTAGTTAAAGTATTTAATTTTCTCAATGTTTATCATTTCAAAGAAAAATAAATACGAAATTCTATTTATTTTACATGTCCAAAGGCAGGAATTTGGTTGTTACCACAAAAGAAATTTAATAACAAAAATTGACATCAGAGATGATTTTTTTAGTCTTGATACCAATTTCCATAACTTTATATGAAACTCAGATTTGCCTCAATTAAATGAATTGGACATTTTAGTTATGCTCTACATTACAAACTTAGAAATGAATGCTAAGGAAAAATGAATAAATTTTAAACCCAAAAGGACTTCGAATGACATTAAAAAAAATCAAATCTTTTAAAGGACGGAGGAAATCAAATCCTCAGAAACTGTGACAATGTAGGATCTTGCACAACATACATTGTCTGGTCCGCTTAATAGGAATCTACTGACTTTGGGTTGAATTTCCTTAATGATAACATAGATGCAATCCAAATTCATACCTAGGTAAAGACCCCACTATTCTAGTGTTTTCGGCCTGAAGAATTCTAAGGACAATTAAGTTATTCTAAAAAAATGTTAATTTCCAATTTGGCTAAAAGAAATTAGTATCGTCAATCAGCTAAAAATTGTTTTCATACAATGGTTCTTATTCTAAAAGAAAGAAGATATGATTGAGCAGACTGGTAGAAAGAAGAAAAAAAGCTATAGTTTTTTTCGACTCCCCTTCAAATGAATTTTCTACGAAAGATCAACGCTGGTAAAAATGAAAGAATTTAAAACTGCTTTGGGGCATCGGTCAAACTTTAAATAAAGGAATATAATACTGACAATCTTAGCTTAACTGCCTACCCAAATTCCAAAGAAATAAACCAACAATTTATTAAACACAAGACTTCATGCAACCTACAGTTCATAAATATCCATCTATTCAATGCAAATTTCTCAGAAAGCATATCAAATAGGAGAAAACCTGGAAATTATCAGTGAAATCTACAAAGAGTTTGACCCTTCAATACTTTTAGAATTAGCTCCACTGTTCCAGCCTATGCGTACCTCTCTTTTTTTCAGATCTCAGAGCCAATCTTTTTTATTTCCCAAAATCTTTTGTTTCTCTTTTCTAGGTTCCCCTATGTTTTTAATCCTCTTACACTTGCATTTTTAATCTTCTCCCAGTGGTAGGTCTTGCATGTTGTGAGTGTAGAATGCAAAAGGGTGAGTTATATTAAATTTTTATTGTTATTGTCACAAGTAGTCCATTAATACTTTTGTCTCCCACCTTTAATACTTCACTCTAGTTTAACTTTTAATCAATATCCTATCTGTAGATATTTTATCTCTCTTTCAATTAAATGCAAAAAGATATTTATTCTATTCGAATTTAAAAAATAATAATAAGGAAATTATTTTAATTCACAATGTTGGGTTATGATGCTTTTGTGGGAGATTATTCATTATGGGTGGGAGGCCTTTTGATTGTATCTTCGCGATGGATGCGGGTTTTAGGGGGTATTGATGAGTCCTCCATATATCACTTATTTCATCACTTGTACATGATTTATTTTCTACATTTTTCTTCTTTGACAGAGGTTTTTCCTATGTGTTTTTTATTCTTTACTCCATCTATGAGTGATTTTTAATATGAGTACCTAAAATGGCCTCATACTCAAGACCCATCTTGCATCATATTTTCATCCTTGAGTCTTTTACATTGATCGTATTCCTCCTTAAGTTGCACTTAAGGGGGAGGTACGATATGAATAAGGTTATGTCCTAACTAAGTCCTAAGTGTGGACCTAGTCACATGTTAGCTTAGGTCCTAGGTTTCTTTCTAGAAGTTATTTGTTAATGGTGACATGCATCTCATTTATTTCATGTGTCCTAGATTGTTAATATATATAATGTAAGATAGCTACATCTTATGTTATAAGATTAAGACACATATTGACATTTTGTTTAATCCTATTGCTCACCTTATTTATATAAGCAAGGATAATCGATCTATAACATATCTCATAGATCTTATTATCAAAGAAGCTCATATCTTGCATACTCTCTTTTGGAAGGTTTATTTCTTTTTGTAGGCAATCTTAAATGTTGAGCTATTCTTCGCTCTAAAATAATATATTCTAAAAATTAGTAATCAAAATACCCATGAACATCCATTAAGGGAATTATTAATAAGTTTATATCCATAATTACGGATGCAAACTAGAAATTCTCCTCTTTTGGACATGATCGAGAGTGATCTTGGGCTTGAATTTGGTAGCCAAAATTGGTACAAAAGTGGTGCATACAAGGAAATCAGGTGGGCAATAATCAGACACAAAATAAACTATTAGACAAGTAGAAATAGCTAGTCTAATTCAACTTAAAAATGATTGATTTTGTAATTTAAAGAACAAAATGACAATTTTCACAAAGCGAGACAAGGTGCTAGAGCATGCTAAATAGTAAGAGAGGCTCATATGAGATAACTTAGCACATTCATCAAAGTTGGAAAACTTGAGAGAAGGTTTATTCACATTGCATGAGTCACACATTGGACCATTGAACCGTCATCAAATTGCCACATATAATATATCTATGCAATTTCAGGTACTTTTTTTTTATAAGTACAAATTAGTGGTTGCAAATTTATTCAAGCCACATAAACTTATAAATTAACAAGACAAAATTCCAACATAAAATTTCAACCAATTTATTAACAAAAGCACTATTTCCCATATTTAACAATATATTTATATATTTTATTTCATTCTCAATTGTAAAGCTAAAATACCACTCACCATCTAATTTAATTTATAAAATTTATCATCTAATTTCGTACTTATAATTATATTTACTTAATCTAAAATATTAACTCATCTAATTATATTAATTCAATTAATCTAAATTTATAGAAAGATTTAATTAAATTTATTTAGCTTCAAATTTATGGCTCCAACTTTTGTAATATTAATTAATTAATTTTAGTTCCTGCATACAGCAGGATACTATTGCATCCGTTTGATGCATAGGGCAATTAATCTAACCAATAGCATTTAAGAATTTTTCAAACATATAGGTTTAGATTATAGTTTATAAATTTATAAATATTTAAAAAATATTAAAAAAGCTAATTATCTATTTTGCTATTGGCTATTGGAAAAAAGGTAAGGAAAAAATTCAATTTTATTAAAAAAATAGTTAAAATAAACTATGAAACATCCTGAAAAACCTCATTCTACTTCTTGATTCTAAAAGATAAAAAATCAAAACTGACCGCTCCTACCGCTTCCGCTGTTAAAAAAAATCTTTTCCCGCTCATACTCTCTCACTCGAGACTGCTTCTCCTTCTCATGCTCTTGCTCCTACTTCTCCTGTGGTGGCGGCTGGTGGTTCTGAGCTTGGGCCTTCTCTGACGGGTGGGCTTGGCTCTCGGGTGGTTACGGGGGTTGTTCCTGTGCTATCCTTTGTTGATGTGGTTGCCTTTGAAGCAGGCATCCATGGCCAGGCCTTTTCTGGGAGGGGTGGAAACCGGTCCACTCCTCTTGTGGTGTCTATTTCTGTAAGTAACCCTATTATGGTCAATCTCGATACTGATACTGTTGATGATATTTTAAAAACTGCGAAAGATTTTTCTTCCAATGCTGCTATCTTTCATTTTAGGGGTTTTTGGCCCTCTCTTGCTCAGTTGCATGCTTAGATTTCCAAACATTGGGAACTATTTTTAACTGATCATGTTCAGATATACCCTGTGGTGAGGGGGTTTTTTATTGTAAAGTTTGATAATGCTGCAGATAGGAAAACTATTTTGTGTGACTGTTGTTTCTCTTGAGAGGAGTGCTTCCCTTTGATGGCCAAACCTTGGTATCAGGGGTTTGATCCTCTCTCTGAGTCCTTTAATAAGATACCCTTATGGGTTAGACTGCCAAATCTTCCCCTTCATCTATGGCTGGATTCTATTTTAGAATCGGTGGGTGAGGCTCTTGGGGATTTTCAGATGGTAGATATGTACTCCTCTGAAATTTATAAGACGACGTATGCTTGTATTCTTATGGAGATGGACGTTTCCAAGGGTCTTCATGAGAAGATCACTTTGGCATCTTCTAAGGGCTCTTGGACTCAGAATCTTGATTATGAAGGTATCTCGTTCAGATGTAGGATTTACCACAAGACTATCCATCTTGTTGCATGGTGTGCATCTGATAAGATTAAATCAAAGAAATCAACTTCTTGATGGTTGGGGGCCTCTGGAAAACATTATATGGTTCGTAAAGATTCCGTGGATGGGGTATCGGTTTCCTGTCCTCCTCAGAATGATCAATCTCTGGCTGGAGATTCTAATGATGTATCTATTGCTGCCAATGTTGTCTTTGAAGCTACTGTTGATGTCTCTGATGCTATCCCTTCTGGTGGTGCTAGTGTTGTCCCTGTGCAGAATGATGTTGTTGTCCTTGGTTCAGCGTCTTTATCTTCTGGTGCTCTTGGTTATGCTGCTCATGGTTCTCCTAGGAGGATCTTGGGGTATGATAGTGGTGCCAGTCCTACCCCTCCTATGGCTGGGAGTGTGACCTGCCCTTTTGTGGGCTCTTCTGGTTCCTCTTTAGACTGGAAGAAGGATGTTGAAAAGGTGGAGGATGGATGGGCAACAGTTAAGGGAAAAAAAATTTAAGTCTTCCACTCCTTCATTTGATATGAACTTACATTCACATAAAGATGGGCAAAAATGTAAATCTTGATTGCCTTGTTTGTGGCTGGTTGGACCTTTTTATTTTTGGTTGGAACTATGGTTAGTTCCTTTGGCTTGTTTGGTGGGGCTCCATAGTTGTTTTTTGGTCTTTCTTTGACCTTTCTTTAGCTGCTATTGTACAAGGTTTCGGGACCTTTCAAATCCTATTTTTAATTAATCAAAACTATGAAACATCTTGGAGCTTCCTTCCACATCATATTTTATACACTGGTGATGGTGAGGGTATTCTCTGGGCATATGACCAATATTGCACAGTTACCAAGAGCACAACCACCACCTGCACCACGGCCTCCATCACCACCATAATCCCCACCATTTCCACCACCATAACCTTCTCCACTGCGTCCACTTTTGCCATAGTCACCACCGCCATAGTTGTTTCCTCTGTCATAACCACCACCACCATCGCCATCGATGCTTTCTCTTCCATTATTACAAACCCTTTGCAAAGAACATAAAACTATAGAAAACCCTCAAATTAACAACATAGAAGACAAGTAAAATGGAGAACCTTGGCATAAAACCCTTCCTACCATTGTCTTCTTGAAACATGTTGAGCAAGAGGTTCTATCTAGCGTTTGGGCCATGCTTTGTCTGTAAACTAAACAGAACTAAATTTTTCCTATAATTGGTGAAAGTATTTGAAACATAGCCTTGGAGTATATATGGTCATGCTCAAATAGTTTAAAAGGTGAGGAAAGTGTTTCATCTAGAGCTTTAACTTTGTGGTTTTTTACGGTTTTGGTGTATATTTTATGTTTCATCTTTTGTATTGGGCATCATAGCATAATGCTTATGGATAGCTTTAAATTGGATTTCGAATATAGTAGGCGTCAATTGAATCAAGGTAGCTTTGCAAGGTATGGGAAATATGTTAAGATGTTATCTGAATTTTGGTAATCCTCTTAACCATGGTTATGCTATATTTTCCTATAGTGTAGATTTAAAATCTTTCACTTTCTAGTGTATGTTTTTGTTTTAAGGGTATTTTGAAGCTTTAGTTTATGTTTTTGTTTGAAGGGTATTTTGAAGCTTTAGTTTATGTTTTTGTTTGAAGGGTATTTTGAAGCTTTAGTTACTGTTCAAAGGGTTTTAAAATTTAATTCCTGTGATAAAATTTTAGATTTTATGTCTTCTATGGTATTTCTTATGTAAGGTTTTGGGTCGCTTTTAAAGTCGTGTATGATATTTCTTATGTAAGGTTTTGGGTTGCTTTTAAAGTTGTGTAGGAATAAGCTTTGATTAAATATCAGACGTGGTGTAGAAATTAAGAGTGGTGTGGAAATTAAGATATTTTATAGGAATCTCTCGTTGCTTGTTCTATATGGGTTGTACCATGGGCTTCATTGTTAGATTGGCTAAGTTTATTTTACATCAAGTTTGGTTGGATGTATAAGATTTGAACAATCTACAAATTTAAATGGAAAGAAAGTCTGTCATGGCTTTGTATTAAGGAGGTTCTATGTGCCAAATACCAATTCTGAGTATGAATAATGAACCATATCTATGTCAATCGTGAAGAATTACAGATCCACCTTGTGGGCTACTTAAAATTCCCTTGTAGACTTCCATAAAAGACGTCTTATATTTTAAATTGACTTTTGGCTTGAGTATGAGCTAAGTACTAGGTTGTTTGTCCACCTGCAACTGTTGCAAATTGTTGCAAGGGAATTTCGCCAAAATTGAGCTTTCAACTAAGGAAAACCAACCTGATCAAGCACAATAAAATAAAATAACATGTGAATCCATATTGATCCACAAGATTTCAAGAGATTCTATGATTTCCCCTTAGTTAATACCACAGTCTATAGGGAAGAACTTGGAATGAATTCCAAGCTTCTTATTGTGAATTTCTAGTTACGTTGTATGCCTATAGAATTGATAATTTCAATTTGATTTCTGGATTTTCTAAGTGAATTTTGATTCCCATAGATAGGTTACGATTTTATAAATTGAATGCTGGTTCATATTTTAATAGTCATTGTTGGGCTGAGTGCCAAGAGTCAAGTTGTAGCTGAAGTTTTGGAACTTAAATTTCTTAGTCTAATAGAGATTAGTTTTCTGGGTTTGAACCTTTGTATTAGGACCTAATGTTGAGTAGTGTAACAACAAAATATTGTTGTTCTGGATTGTAATTTCTAAGTTATTGTGAACTTTACTATTGTTGAAATAGATAATTGTGTAAGATGAAGCTACTCAAGATGGTTGCCTAGTTTCAGGCCCCCAGTTCTTTGACTGCACCAAATGTCTAAGGTGTTTTCAATCTCAGATTCTCTTAAGCATTCTCTCAATCAAAAAATGGCCAGTTAATAAAAGATAGAGCATAGGCAGAGGAAGTGTGGAATTTGACTCAATTCATGTCATAGAAATTCTTATCTACATTCCTGGTTAGGTTGTATGACATTGATAATTTCAATTTGATTTTTGGGTCTCCTAAGTGAAGTTTGATGCCGCAGATGGGCTACAAGCTTATAAATTGAGTGTTGGTTCATATCTTCTAAGTCATTGTTGGGCTGAATGCCACCAGTCAAGTTGCAGTTGAAGTTCTGGAAGTTAAATTTCTGAGTCTAATAGAGCTTAGTTTTCTAGGTTTGAACGTCTGTTTAAGGACCCAATGTTGAGTAGTGTAATAACATAACGTTTCTATTCTGGATTGTATTTTCTAAGTTACTGTAAACTTTACTGTTGTTGAAATAGATAATTGTGTAAGATGAATCTACTCAAGCTTCTTGCCTAGTTTTAGGCCCCCAGTTCTTGACTGCACCAAATGTCTAAGGTGCTTTCAAATCTCGGATTCTCTTAAGCATTCCCTCAATCAGAAAGTGGCCAATTAATGAAAAACAAAGCACATGAAGAGGAAGTGTGGAATTTGAGTCACTACATGTCATAGAAATTCTTATCTGCTACAACTTACTCTATTCCCAATCAATTGCATCCCCATAAAACCCAAACTGAGATAAAGGAAAGAGTTGTCTAGGCCTCTGTGGAAGTGTTGAGGTAGGATATTTTATTTCTTCAAGTCTCAGCAAATCCTAAGGATTGTATATCTTATTGCAAGACCAAGGAAATGAAAAATATAACACTAAGCATCCCGTAGCAATAACTTAAGCTTCATCATGGCTTCTATAAAGTCTCCAACCTCATAGATTATCCTACCCACAACTTATGAAAGGAGAAGGACAATAAGTTTACAAGTAATACAAGTCACTAGAAAATTTAGTTCCTCATCTCATGTAATCTGTCAAAATAATCTCCTGGATGCAACATGAAAGAAGTTGATTCTAAGAAGATATCTAAGACAACCATGGGTTCTTTGTGGTCTCTACAAAGCACATTTTTGTCCTTTGAGCAAGATAATCAAGAAAAACAAGCATAAAAATTGACAATAAACATATTTCCATTAAACATAAGAGATTTATATACCATTATGTATGAAATCCATTCTACTAAGCAGAAAACAACAACAAAATGGAGACAGTGGAAGAAAAATTCAATTTCCAACTAGAACTTTCTCCATTCTTCACATGTAAAACAAGAAGGCCCATATCTACTTACCTCCTCAGCCATAAGAGTGGAAAAAGGAATCTGATTTGTAGAAATATTAAAGGTGCAGATGGATCCAATGCCAATTTTGAAGCATAACTTCTATAGCTTAATTATCTCTCTAAAATTCAGCTCTAAGCTTATCCATAAAATTTTCAAAAGTTGCACACAAAGAAACAAGAATGAGGGAGGGAAGAGTGTAGTTCAAATGGATATGCTTCAACTGCTTGAGCTCCATCTCCAAGGGCTTGAGGTAATTATGTGGTCTACCATTTCCCCCTCAAATAAAAATGATAAGATACTTCTGCACATTATTGGGCCCCAACACCTTTATGTGAGGAACCTCCTTACAACAATATGGTGAGAATGCACGAAATAATAGAATATAGAGCAATAACAGAACTCAAAATGAATCTATTGATCATGGGCCACTTCGAGGGGGTAACCTCCTTTGAGCAAGCTCAATACAATAAATTCGTCAGTTTCCATCAAAGGCCTCAACCTACTCTTATATACTAAGAACGATCTAGAAAAGTAATACTACCTATGCATGTGGGATAATAAAATATACTCACGGGATGACTTACAAAGCATATGCATCCAACAACACTACACTAACCAAAATAAACATAAGGAACACACAGGTTCCTAACATCCCCTCTCTCTTAGAAAAAATCTTTTTCCTCAAAGCTTAAGGTGTGGAAATTGTTGCTAAATCTGAAGAAGGCGTTCCCAGGTAGCATCCTCTGGTTGCATGTCATGCCACTGAATCAAGACCTTAGAGATGGAGTGAGAGTGAAGTTGACGAGTGCACTGGTCAAGGATTGCCTCTGGCTCTAGGATAATGGATCCTTCCTTATCCATTTTAGGGAGATTAGTTTGTGCTCTGACGTTGGTACCAAGAACTTGCTTTAGACAAGAAACGTGAAATACTGGATGAATGCGGGAAGGAGGAAGTTCCAATTTATAAGCAACTGAACCAATCTTCTGCAGAACCTTATAAGGCCCATAAAATTTTGTGGCTAGCTTATGATGCCCTTTAATCTTCAGGGAGGATTTCTTGTATGGCTGTAGACGAAGAAAAACCATATCCCCAACTTGAAATGAGCACTCAAAATGGTGTTGATCTGCTTGCTATTTCATTCGATTACGGGCCATGTGAAGATTATCCTGTAAGGTATGGAGAATTTGATCCCTAGTGCAGAGAACTATGTCAACTGCCTGGACTGGTGAGCTGTTGGGAGTGTAGGGAAGGAGCACTGGAGGTGCCTGACCATAGACTGCTTCATATGAAGTCATTTTAGAGGCAGTGTGGTAAGAGGTATTGTACCACCATTTAGCTAAAGGAAGCCACTTGGCCCACTGATGTTGTTGTTCAGAAGTGAAGCAACGAAGATAAGTTTCCAAGAATTTGTTGACAATTTTAGTCTGACCATCGGTTTGTGGGTGATAGCCCAAAATCATCATCAGTTTGGTGCCAGTTTGCTGAAACAGTTCAGTCCAAAAATGACTGGTAAAAGTTGCATCACGATCTAAGACAATGGAAGAAGGGAGGCCATGAAGATGGAAGATCTGGTCTATGAAGATTTGTGCAACTAAGGAGGCAGTATAGGGGTGGTTGAGGGCACAAAAATGACTATATTTAGAGAGATGATCAACCACAACCAAGATCACTGTCTTGCCGCTTGATTTAGGAAGCCCTTCAATGAAATCCATAGAAATATCAGCCCAAATCCGTGTAGGGATGGGCAATGGTTCTAGCAAGCCAGGAAGGAGGGTTGTTTCACCCTTGTGGCGTTGGCAGGTATCACATTCAGCCACCATTTGTTGAATCATCTATTTCATTCCTTTCTAAAAGAATTTTCGCCTTGCTCGCTCATAAGTTTTGAGGAATCCCGAGTGCCCTGCCGAAGGAGAAGCATGGAGTTCATAAAAAATAGCCTGTTGCAGATCTGGGTTCTGAGGAAGCACTAGACAGCCCTTGTATCGGAGAGAAGCACCATCCCAAGAGTAATGTGGTACAGCAGAAGGATTATTGGTCAGCTGGTGAATGATTTGAGATAAAGAAGAGTCACTGACATAGCCCTGCTGAACAGATGCTAACTAATTGGGAATTGGCATAGAAATAGCTGAAAGGGAAGCTTGATCATCAAATGTGTGAGAAAGAGCATCTGCCACAATATTATCCTTACCCTTCTTGTAGGTGATCTCATAATCATACCCCATGAGTTTGCTGACCCATTTCTGTTGTGTAGGGGAGGATACTTGTTGTTCCAGGAAGTATTTCAGACTTTGGTGATCGGTCCTGATGTAAAAATGACTCCCTAGGAGGTATGGCCGCCACTTCTGTACAACATGAAAAATAGCCATCATTTATTTTTCATAAGTAGAGAGGGCTAGATTCTTACCAGAAAGGGCTTTGCTAGTGAATGCAATAGGATGGTCATCTTGAAGGAGAACAACACCCAATCCATTGCCACAAGAATCACTCTCAATAATGAAGGGCTTGGAAAAATTTGGCATAGCGAGAACAGGTGTACTGCACATAGCCTCTTTTCAGTTGTTCAAATGCATTCTCAGCAACATGGGTCCAGGAAAAGGCATCCTTTTTTAACAGAGCTGTCAATGGTGCTGCAATTTTCTCATAATTCTTGACAAACTTGCAGTAATAGCCAGTCAGCCCCAAAAAACCTCGAAGGCTCTTGAGAGTTTTAGGATGCGGCTAATTTTTCATGGCATCTATTTTTGTAGGATCCACACGAACCCCTTGGTGTGCAACAATATGCCCGAGATACTCCACTTCCTCCTGGCCAAACACACATTTAGATAGTTTTGCACAGAGTTGATGATCAGAGAGAAGTTGCATTACAAGCTCCAGATGATGGA
>MU227120.1:4232711-4250462 GCA_018584345.1 Thuja plicata | reverse complement strand
GCCATTACAGACTATAGGAAGCCAGACAAAGGGGAATTAAAAAATTACAAATGTTATGCCACCATGATAACCCACATGTTCTAGCAGGCATGAAGCTAAAGCATGAAAGCAATTCAAAGTAAGAACTGAAGAAGAAGATCACTAATGTCATGTTGACTTTTCTGACCTTTATGCATACATTTGCATCTATCATTTGGGGTATAATAGAGTTCCTCTTTTTCTAAATACATTGTCATGTCCTTATAGGCGACTATATATTTGTTCTTATAGATAAAATATTATTATTTGGACTAAGCAGGAACTTTGACGCTTTGAGTCTCTTATTTTTAAATTTAGATATTCAAGCTTTAAAGATGCTCAACTTACTAGCTTTATGTAACCAGATTATATAGAAAATTGACTTAACAAGCCAACACTCTTTTTCCATATTGTTTATCCCACATTTTGACGTTATCATTAATTGACTAGAATAATGTTTTTAATTAATAATAAGTAAATATGTCCAAATATGCATGGAGAATGATTGATAGACGTTGTCGTCCGAGAAAGTTGTGACTACTGTAAAGTACACTTCAATTTTCCACGGTCCATGACGAGTGATATGATTATCTTTAAATTCTTCGAATATCTGTCAGATGGGTCAGACGACATATCTAAATGACAAAAACAGAAGATGTCCTTTAAAGGAGACATTTAAACATTTGTGCGGATCACATAACGTAATACGTAACATTAAAAAAAATTATATCTTTTTCTGGGAAAAAACAATGTCCCGGGAAGTTCAACACCTAAAATTAATCAGCAGTTTTTTATTGCATAATTGATAATAATAATAATAATTACAATAAAGCTTCTTCAGATTCTTTAGTATTACACTGCAGACTTCAATTATTTTGTATTTCCCTGCATTTGGTATCCATATCCATCAGGGGTTGATCCTGCACAATACATGGGAAATTATCAATTTACTGAGATTCCAAAGTACCCAAGAAACGTAAGGCGCAAAAAAGACTTTAGGGTTCATGGGTTTAAAAAAAAAAACCAAATAATAGTTTGATAAAAGAGTTGGGCCTGGTTTTAGACCCTCATCAGAATGTATTTATGATGAATTGTAATATTGTTATCAGGATTCGATTGTCTAATTTTTTAGTTAAATTCAATGACCCGTATTTCATGAGCAGTTGTTCACAAGTATCCATCACTCATAACAACAAATGGTAAATTGATGAGCTAAAGGAGCTCTATAATGAATGTTACACAAAGCACAACACTTGCTGAAGGTTTCACAAATGGGGTAGCAAGTTAAGCGGCTTCACTTTAGAGGAAACTCTATGGTTAAGCACGCTTGAGTTGGAGTAGTATTGGGATAGAGAAGAATCAATGCTTCACCTCGGTATGCAATGAGTGCTATGAAAGAAGGATTCTTGTGAACTGCTACTCATGAAATATGGATCAATAAGTTTGACTTAAAAACTACACAATTGAATTCTTATAATAATATCATAATTTAACATGGGATAGAAAATATCTCTTATTTATCAAATAGAAGATTTCATTAAAATCATTACAAGAATTCCTGAGTGACTGAAACAAAAGAATCATGATCACTTATTCATCTGATCATTAAATACATAAGACAATTACATAGACATTATTAAACCGAAACTATCAGATGACATATGTGCTCAGATCTACTATTAATTTAGGATCAACCAGATTTGTAATTGTGTCTTAGCACACAAAAAGACTTTAGGTCCTCTGGAATGGCCCTTGGCATCAGAAACTATAAATAAGAGTGGGTCTAATAATTGGGCCTGACTCTGAAGCTCGTTAAACCATAATAGGGGACTTCATTAACCCTAAAGCAATCAGAAACTCATAAGTAAAATCATCAAATAAAAATGGCTGACTTCAGGGGAATATCATTAAACAAAAGTATGAGATTGCACAAATCTACCATTAGAATCAGAATCAGCCAATCTATAAAAGGCCCATACTGCACATTGCGTACATAAAGGATGTAAGATATATGGAGCCCCCTGGCCCATCAAAAACCGAACATATTAGTATCATGTAATAATTAGGCCTGGCCTTGAAGCTCACCATAAAGCAGTCACTAAACCAAAACAGGGGACTCTGTAAAATAATCTTTCAATCTAGACAGAGGAATTCTAAAATATCAGAAACAGGAAGATTCATAAAGTAACCTGAATTCCAAAATATCAGAAACAGGAAGATTCATAAAGTAATCTTTGAACACCTCAGCTCTGATCACAATGACCATTTAATAAGCAAGAAAGAAAATATAAGGGAATAACTTGCTTACCATTCATCATCAGTTCTTTTACTTTGTAATTACAGTCTGAATGATACTGAAATTCTTTGCTTTCAGACGGTTTCCTGGATTACACATCAATAACAGAAGCAAAATAAATTATAAAAATTCAAGGTTATCTGATTCCCTATACCTGAAAACCCCAAAAATTATATTCATTAAAATAAAACCCTTTTCTAAAAAATCTTTTGAAGAATTCCAAAGTTCCTGCCCGATCCGTTATACAAGAAAAGCTTCATAGTTATATTTGTTAGACTATCAAAACTTAAGATCTTTTGAAAACCCATTTTGGATTGCTTATATGTTTTAATTTAAAATATGGATTAAAAAAATTTACACAATTAAATTTCAAAACAGGTTTGATATAAAAAAAAAGTATGTCCACTATCAAAACTCAAAATCTTTTGAAGTTTTTGTTTTGGATTACACTTTGTAATTCAAAGTAGTGCATTTTAGATATTAAATGTGATTCAAAATATTGATACAAAATAATTTCACAATTAAATTTGAAAATACTTATATCAGTTTCATGGGTTGTAAGAAAATCATGTCTGTCATCAAAACTCAAAACCCAAATTTTTTGAACATTCTTTTTGGATCTACTTCGTAATTCAAAGTGGTGCATTTTAGATCATTAGATGTGATCCAAAATACTGATGTAAAATAATTACTCTATTAAATTCAAAAAGACTTACATCAGTTTCAAGGGTTGTAAGAAAATAATGCCTACCATCAAAACTCAAAACCCAAATCTTTTGAAGACTTGCTTTAGATCACACGCCATAACCTTATTGTGTGTTTCATTTCATGGGTTGTAAGGAAATCATGTATACCATCAAACCCAAATCCCCAAATTTTCTGAAGATTTGTTTTACATCACACTCAGTAATCTTATTGAGTATGTCATTTTCATGGGTTGTAAGGAAATCATGTCTGCCATTAACACCCAAATCCCAAATTTCTTAAAAACACATTTTAGCTCACATCCAATAATCTTATTGAGTGTGATCTAAAACAGAAACTAAGAAACTTACACAATTAAATTCAAAAACACTTAAATCATCTATATAGACAATCAAAACTCAAACCTTATTAAATCTTTTAAAAAACTCACTGATTTATAGAAAAACCCCAAATTATATATATCAAAACAAAATCTCAAAACACTAAAAAAACCCTGATTTTATTTATCAGATCAAAATTTCAAAACTCCCTGGAGACGAAGACTAAGAAAAAGAAAAGCCCAAAAGAAGGGGGCATAGAATCATGAATGAAATCTATATACTTATGTCTGCCTCAGTTGTACTGGTATTGTGCAGGAATGTAGCCCATCTATTTTGGCCCAAAGTAACATCAGTAATCCCTGACATGGTGTTCTGCAACCCCTCAACCTTCTCTTTCGCCTCTGTAAAGTTGTGAATGCGACCAAGTTGATAACGAGTTGTCTGTGAGTCTGACATTGCTCTAATGTAGATGAAAATAGCAGTCTTTTTGGTAGTGCAAAAAATGCAAACCCAAATTTCGGCCTTAGGAAAACAGAGAAATGAGAAGAGATAAATAGGAAAAATGTAGAACGCCCCTGTTCATAAGGACCTAGTCCAAGAAGAGAGATACAAAACAAATTGTTTTGGAGCCCCCTCCATAGGACCTGATTAGTATAATTGAAGAACATGTGTATAACTTTTCTAGCGAGCCCCCTCCCATAGTTTCTCTGGCTTATCTTAAAACAGAGAAAAAAAGGTTTAAGCAACCCACACAAACAAACAAACACGTCAAAGGATTTTAGGTTTGTTAAAAGAAGATGGACAAAATGTTCATTAATGTGAACCACAAACACCAGAAGACTTGTGATAGGCTCAGAAGGTTAAAAGTAAACAGCTGTGAATTGTTTATTATTAAGATTTTGCTGTGGGCCAAGCAATACACAGTGCACCGGCCATTAGAAGGATTGGAGGGTTACTTGATAAGATCAACATAGTGGTAGCTGTCAATCTTAAAAAGATGATTTTCATGGAATTTTCTTGGTAGCTCAAGATAAAGCCCATGTTGTGACAGTTGACGTTATGACAGTTGAATTGAGTAACAGAAGCATTCTTCGTTTTATTCAATTTGGTGACTTGCTTTCTAAGCAATTTTCGTCAAACTTTGAAATTTATGCGGTCTTTTCAAGAGTCTATTCGTTCCTTTTTATTGTGATGTACCTAGGGATTGCTTGCGTTTCGTGAGATTTTAGGGTGTGACTCAGGCCTCGAATTTGAAGGTCACCCCTACCTGTCATATGATTTTCTTATGACGGTTTGATCATTTTAATGCCTTTCATTTTACAGTTTATGAAAAATAATTTTTTTAAAAATTTTTTTATTTACAAATAATTTATATTAAATTTTTTTAAATTAAAAATATTGAATAAGGTGAAAAAAAAGACTATTTGATAGGTGTTTTCTGTGATTTCTTGACGATCTTCTGCGTTCTCTGATGCTCGTTGCTCAGCGTACCTCCATCTCTAGTGATCGTGTGTCCTCAACTAAGTCAAGTGTGTCGTTTTCAATAAATGCATTATGTTTAGTGTAATTAATCTGTAGCCTCCCCTCTCGCTGATGGCAGGGACCGTACCCACTGCATCGGCTCCCACTAGGGCATCCATTAAATCCTTAATTGAAGAACCCATTAATAACATCAATGACATCAATTCACCAACCAGCCCTGCCAAGTCCTTCGCAGCTGCAGTCACCAACTCTTCTGCGACCGTTTCGGTGGACGCTAGGTTCGATCTCTCTGTGCATGATGGATCCTGTGAATCCGGTAAGGACACTGGGACCCTGAAGTCTTTCTCCATCTCTCCTACTTCCAAAATGGTTAAAGAAATTAGCAAGGAAAAAACTAGGTTAAAGAACTCTGCTATTTTTTTTTGCCGCTATTGAAGTTGATAAATGCCCAGCGCGTAAGTTTCTTGATGATTGGTTCCATAACTTTTGGAATCTTAAGCTAGGGTATCGAATTTCCTTCTGTAGACAAATTCAAAGAGGTTTATATGTTATCTTTTTTAATAATTCGGATGCCCAAGAAACTATTGTCAAAAAACAATACTGGTCTGTTGGTAATACCTCATTCCGTGCGCTTGCATGGACTCCTAAAGCCATCCACAATGAAATCCTTGCCTTATCCACTCTGAGGTGGACTTTGATTAAGAAACTCCCTCTGTTTCTCTCGCGGTTTTTGCCTCAGATTATTGAACCAATGGGTAAAGTTATAAGAGTTGACAATACCTGCAGGCTTGTCCCTCACATGGACGCAAGAGCCCTTGTGTCTTTAAAACCAGGCATGGATATTCCTAATTCTTTGGACATCAACATCCTGGAAGATACCTATTCTTGCCCTGGGAGGTCTTAATGCTTGTTTTCTATGCAAACATGAGGGACATTTGAGAAAGGATTGCCCGATCCTTCAAAAAAAACCCTCAGCTATTAAAACCGCGCATCCTTCTGGCACTCCTGCGGCTCATAAACCTAATCATGGCCCGATTGCATCACCTTCCTCTCCTTAGGTTGTGCCCTCGAATGCCTCCATTGATGTTACCCCACCACCCAACACCTCTCCTCCAGCCCAAGCTGTCATGCTTTCCGTGGTCGACTCTAGGCCCAACACCACTCATGCCCAACCCGATGGCTTCCAACTTGTGACTAAAAAGAGAAGAAGAAAAAACAACAAACCTCCTTTGGCCTCTCCACTTCCGCATCCTGAGAAATATTTTGACACCCTCCTCCAAGAATCCCAAAACATAGCCTCTTCCTCAGATGCTACCTATGATACTATGGATTTGCAACCCGCCAGTGATCTTCATCATAAAACTTTGAAGGAATTGGATGAAAATTGCTTCCTTGAAGTCATCCCCGCTTTATCCAATACCCAACAACTTATCCCCAATAAAAGTGTTCCTGGAGTGTTGAACTCTAGAGATGCTTCTAACCATGCCATAGACATGGATGTTATTGGAGCACCTTTATCTGATGAAGATGAATTTGATAATAAGAGTGACCTTCCCAAAACTAAACGCAGAGGGCATCCCCCTGGATCTAAGAATAAAACCCCCTCGGGCACCAAACATGGAGAGCTCCCTCCTACTTCCAGCTCCCCTACCAATGAGGCGAAGGCCATTATTTGTTACTCACCCCCAGCTGGTTAAGAATGAATTGCATTTCTTGGAATATACGGGGCCTTGAATCCCCTGACATAAAATGTATTGTTAAACATTTCTTAGATACTATTAACACTATAGACATTCTGATGTTGCAAGAATTAAAAACTACTGGCTACTTGCTTGATGTTAATTTAAATTATATCTGGAATGATGCAACTAAAATTTACTCTAATCATCCTAAGGGCAGGGGAGGGGTTGGCCTTCTTGTCCACCCGAAATGGACTAGTTCCATTTTGGACAAAGGTGTTTCTCCCTGTAACAAGGCTGCCTGGATGACCTTTAATATTAATGGCTTTAAGTTTGGGGTTTGTTTCGTCTATGCTTCCAATGATTCCAAATAAAGAGCTATTTTTTGGGATTGGTTGTCCACTCTCCCGAGCTGTCCCTGGATTTTTGGGGGAGACTTCAACATGGTTGAGTCTCAGGAGGATAAACTAGGGGGCCTCCCTTTCTCCTAGAAAGATTCTGAAAAAACTCATTGGCTTAGTTTTAAACATGATAAAAATATCTTTGATCCCTTATCTAGGAACAAAACTTCCAGGCACGACATATGGCATACATGGTGCAATTTTCAACAAAACAGTGCTAGAATTTATGCCAGGCTGGATAGTTTTGTGCTGACAAGAATTTCTTCTCCTTCCTTCCTAACAAACTTGGTTTCCCTGTCACTGTGACACCTACCTCCCTTTCGGACCATCACCCCATTTCTTCTTTGATTAGGATCCATAAGTCCCCTGATCGGCATAATAGGTGTAACCCAAAGTTCATTCTTAATACATCTCTGCTCCAGGATGAGGACATCCTCTCCACCATCAATCTCCTTAGACTCATCAACAAGAACAACCTCCCTTCTCTCTCCCCTACTGAACTTTGGAACCAAAACATCCTCTCTTGGCAAGCCCTGCTCCAAACCCTTGGCCAAAAGAATGCCAAAGATTACAGCTACTCAAAGAAATTGCTTTCTTCTAACCTCCACTCTGCTGAGATTAATATTCAGTCCAATCCTAATGATGCTAATCTCATTAATCAAGTTTCTAAAGCTAGATCGGACCTTAGACATCACCAAAAAATTAAAACCATAGGAGCTAGAATTAGATCCCGTGCTCACTGGCTTCAATTTGGGGATAGAGGTTCCAATTTTTTTTAAAATCTTCTTAAACAAAAGCACTCCAACGAGTCTATTGACAGAATCATTGTTGATAATATTGAGATTGACAATCTGAATGACATTAAAGCAGCCTTTGTCTCCTTCTACAAGCACCTCTTTACTTCTGAGGATTCTGAGGAGGCCATGGGTCTTAGAAACAAGATCAGGACTATTATCCCAAATAGAATATCCGCTCAGGAAGCTGCCCTTCTAGGGTGGATATCTCTATTGAAGAAATTAAGAAAGCTATTAACTCTCTCAAGAATGACAAAGCTCCCGGGCCTGATGGGCTGCCTGTGAAGTTTTATAAGGCCAATATTGATTGGATTTGCCATGATCTTTATGACTTGTACCATGAAGCCCTTAATAATGGCTCTCTGGGTAGCACTATCAACAAGGGTATTATTAGATTAATCCCTAAGGATGGTGACAAGGCTCTTATTAAAAATTGGAGGCTGATAACCCTGCTCAATGTGTCCTATAAAATTATTGCTAAAATTTTGGCTCTTAGAATGGAAACTATTCTTCCCAACTTCATCTGTCCCTCTCAGACTGGGTTCATTAAGTGTAGATTCATTCTTGAGAACTTGCTCACTGCCTGGGAAGCTATGGATTGGTCTAGATACTCTCAACAAAACAATGCCATGCTGTTACTTGACTTCGAAAAAGCTTATGATAGGATCGAATGGGACTTCATCTCCATGATGCTGGAAGCTTTTGGTTTCCCTCTGATATTCTGCAATTATGTTAAACTCCTTCTTAAAGATGCCTCGGCCCAAGTTGATGTGAATGGATCTCTCTCTGATACTTTCTCCCTTGGCAGATCTATTAGGCAGGGCTGCCCCCTTGCCCCTGCTCTTTTCGTTATTGCCTCTGATGCTCTTATCTACATCCTTAGAGACAACTCCCTCTCCAATTCTGTCAATGGGATCACTCTTCCTGACAATTCTGAGCTTATTAACTCTCAGTTTGCTGATGATACTGCTATATTTTTTGAAAACTCTAATGAGAACTTTTGTGCTCTGAATGACATGCGTAGATCCTTTTGCACCATTTTAGGAGCTAGGCTTTCCCACTCTAAATCCATCTGCCTTGGATGGGAAGATCACCCCCCGGGTTGGTTTGACAAGTACACCTATCAATGGGGGGGGCCTCATCAGATTGTCAAGTACCTTGGTATCCCTTTTTCGGTGGAGCCTTCCACCAAGGAGATGTGGTGCTTGGTCAAGGAAAAAATTACCAAAAAGCTTGGTAATTGGCACAATAAGTTTCTCTCTTTGGCTGGCAGAATTCAAGTTTGTCAGAAGGTGCTCTCCTCTTACAATATTTACTACTCCTCTACTTGGATGTTTAGTAATTATCAGATTCTAGAAATTCAAAAGACTATTAGGAACTTTCTTTAGTCGGACGGGAAAGGGGCCAAAAAATTCCACGCTGTTAAGTGGGATTGGTGTCACACTGATAAACTGCTTGGAGGGCTCGGTCTTAAAGATATTAAAAATCAAGGGATTGCCCTTGTTGCTAAATGGATTTTCCGCTCTCTTGATGGGTATGAACCATGGAAGGTTCTTATTAGAGGTAATATAGAAAGAGGCTTCCCCAAAAAAGCTAAAACATGGAAAAAATTGCTCCTTTGTGACCTCTTTGTTGGGGACTTCCCTATTTTGGTTCAAGGATCTGTTGTCTTTAAAACTATATGGAAGGCCTGGTCCCATATTAAACATCTTATCTCTAATAAGAACTTCCATGATAATAACCTTCTGTTCGGTGAAAGATCCATTTGGTGGAATCTTCAAAACTCTGGCAAACTGCTTACTCTCTCTCAAGGCTACTCTGCTAGAGCGTGGAATAGTTTGGGTATCTCACAATTTATAAGCCTGTTTGAGGAAGACAAACTTATAAGTTGGGAGGTTCTCATTACTAGATACAACATTCCTCTTTCTCAAAACAAGACTTACAACATGGTGGCTAAAGCTTGCAAAGATCTCCCCACCACCTGCCACCCTGACTCCCACAGATTTTTGAATATTAAATGGCCTGATGGTACCATTGTTACTAAGATTAAAGCCAAGAACATCTATAAAATTTTGAATCATAATGATGCTATCATCACCCATGTCAATAAAATGTGGTATACTGATATGGAAGTCAATACTTGGAAAAAATACTTTGACAAAATTTGGAGATCCATAGTTGATCCCAAAATTTGTTGTTTCAAATGGCTTACTCTCCTTGACAGACTTCCTATAAGGAAAGACCCCTCATGCACTGAAATTTGTGGATTTTGCAATATGCCTGTGATAGATAGACATATCCTCTTCGACAATACTTTTTCCAAAAGAATTTGGCTCATGTTTGGTATTACTTACCCTAAATATCTTAATATTTTTGAAATTCTTAATGGACATGTCAATGGTTTAAACAAGGATACTAATCTTTTCTGGAATATTTTGTCTTCTAACATTCTTTGGCAAATCTGGAAGTGTAGGAATGAAGAAAAATTTCTAGAAAATCCCAAGGTCCTTACTGAGTTTTATTGTAAACTCTCTTTTTCTAAAATCTCTTCGCAGGTCTCTATTCACATGTTGCTTGGGAGGGACAAGCTGAAACAGTTCCTTCAGATGGGGCACTCCACCATGTTCATGTTCGAGATGAAATTTGGGTATGAATGGAGAAGGCAGATGGACAATCTTCTTGTTTTTGATGAGATCGTCAAGAAACTCCACGAGGAGCTCAAGAAGAACAAAAATGCTATGGATGACCAAATCTTCATGTTATCTCAAATCCAAGCTAAAAAGAACATCGTTTGGATGGAAAGCCCCCAGGGGTGGACTGCCTGGACTGACACCTATCATGATATTCTTCATTAGGGTGTGGAGCTTTTACTACTTTTTGTGATGTTTTGTATATGTTCTTAACTGCTCAGCATGATACTTCTGTGAATACCTCTGGTTGGGGCTATGCCTCTTTTTGATACTTTGGAACATTATGCTGTAACCTCCTTTCGATCAACTTATTATCAATACAAAAACTAAAAATATTCTAAATTAATCATAATATATAATAAACCATATAAAACTTTTAAATTAATATGCATATATAATAAACAAAATAGAAACATATATCAAGTTTCTAAATTCAAGCTGATGTTGTTGGACATAATTCAGTTGTGCAAGTGAATTAGTTTTACACCAATGAACCAATCATAAATCACTGTTTTTTTCTCATTCAACTATTTGTAAAGTTTAAATATTTATTTATGAATTAAATATATTCTATAAATTATTTATTTCAATTATGATTGGTTCAATTGATTTGGTGTTATAAGACCCTTTTTTCGGAGGCTTCCCAAATTTATTTTTTTCCGATAGTTTTTAACCTTAGTTTTGTAATATATAATTCATATATCATTTAATTTATATAGTATATTTATGAGATACTATATTTTATATTTTATTATGGAAACATGTTACTTTCATTAAAAAATTCAATTATTTATAATATATAACTATTATATATTCTAAAAAATTTACTATATATATAATTATTACAATTTCTAATATACAATATAAAGGTACAATATCATATATCTTATATTATATAATTTTAGTATTTCATTAACTCTTTATTATTTATTATTTAAATTCCACCTTACATTTAAAATTTATAAATATATTTAAAATTTTTACAATTATAACTATACAAATGAAATTATAATATATACAAACATAATTTATTAAATATTATTTTTCAGATTTTATACAAAGTTTCTTATTTAATTTTTAATCTATAATAAATTTACTTTTATTAAATAACTATTAATTAAAATATATAATATTTATAGTAAAATTATTATTAAATTTACATATATAATTATAACTAATTACGACAAGTGCAGGCCACTACCTGGCACTTATTTTTATTGTTTATCTTGCTTATAGCTCTGTAAGGATGGGGTCTCATGGAAGGGGGCTCCCTAAATTCAATTCAATGGGTGTTGTTGAGATTTTTTAGGGTTATTTTAAAGTAGACATTCCCATGAATTTTGTAGTTTAGATTATGTTTAAAAGTTAAAGCTCTAAAATTTAAGGAAGTTGGTGGTCCCATGCATTGTATTATTTAGCATGTCGAGTAATTAAATATAAAATTATATAAAAATGAAGGGGTAAAATTTGAAAAACTTGAGATGATTGACAAATGACAAGAAAAAAAACTAAGTTTGTGGGGCAATTTTTCACTCCCACCTTTTCAACCCGCTTGAATTTACGATCCTAAAAGTAGGGGTTGTTACTTTTTAGGAAAATATTCTAATTAATCTTGTAGAATTTTTTTTTTTGTTCCATGGATCTCTTAATCCTTAAAAATAGAACTTGAAGTCCCACTATGGAACCTCACCCTAAGGGCAGGTCCCCATGCAGCTACTAAGCTGATTTTGGTTAGCAGTCATTGCTCAATTCTTTTAACAGCTATTTGTGAAGTTGGTGGCCCCATGATTATGAAATTTTGTTGCTTATTTTTTAAATAGTTATCTTAAAAACTATTAATAAAAAATGATTTAGAGAAAAAATAGGAGACAAATAGAAGAAGGGAAAACAATTTGTGGAGTTGTGTTGTTTTTCCCAATTAGCAGTGGCTGCTTATTTCTAGCCCTCCCTTTTTCTCAATGATTATTTTTATTTTTTAAGCAGTTGTTGCTCCACTAAAATAGGAGAAGATTTTATTTTATCCTTTTCCTGTCATTTAAAATATGCATGGGAACACTTTAGCTACTTAAATTTAAGCAGAAATTGGAGTTAAGCAGCTACATGGGGACATGGGGTAAGTGGAAAGTATGCTATACAAAATGGAAGATAAACTACTCTACTAGTTTAGTAGTTGTCCAAATGCTTGGCTAATTGATTTGCCCATTCCTCCAATGCCTAAGATCTTGAAAAAGTTTTATTTGAGGGAGTTTCAAAATAGAAAGAGATCGGGTAATGTCCCTAGTGTACATTGAAAAACATCAATGCAAATGAGAGGATAAGTGGAGTAGTTAGTGTCCCATCTATCTTGATAAATTATCATATCCCCAGTGTACAATAAAAACATGTTTTCCCAATCATCATGAGAAAGGGGAGAGCGCTTCAAAGTAACACAAGAAAAAATACTTGCAAATACCTATTTGTTGAAGAGGAGACTTATAATAGATACTTCAATCATTTAGAAAATGTTAATCCCTCTCACTATAACAATTGCCAATATAAACGAAAACACATCTTACCCACCTTGGAAAGATTTATTTTTAAAAATATATTGAAAGATAATGTAAAGTAAAATTTAACCTATGTTAATTTAACTACACTACATTGATTAAGTTGGGTTATGAAAATAAGAAAAATTGGTAGAAACAAAAGATACAAAAATAGAAATAGAAATTTGGATATAAAACAAGAATGTTAAAATATAAAGAACGTAAAACTCATAATGGGAAGCTTAGTAGCCAAAATAGTAGTTTGCACATTGTAACTTGATTCAAGTGTGTTATCACCCTAGGATAATGGAAAATATAAGTTTATAACCTAGAACTACTATTTCTATACACAAGAAAATCATGACACAAAATAGAAAGCCTAAAAAATGTGAAAAAAATAGAAAGCTAACCTAAACTAATGAAATGCTGAAATAATAAGAGAAGGGAAAGACAAGAAGAAAGCTCCATGTGATATGGACTCCAAGAAAATTGTGTCTAGGACAAAATGAAATGTTGGGATTACTTAGAACCTTGTCTTCAAGACAAGCCCCTAGTTTGGTCTTTCAACCTCCATGCTTAGCTAATGGAACAAGGAGAAATTGGACAGAGTGTAAATTTAGCCTTCATGTGTCTAGGACTAAGAACAACAATGAAAAAGTAAAAAAATATGTAATAATTAATCCTTGGTCCATTAGGAAAAATACCCTATTATTTATGGAAGAACAAGGGAGGCGATGACTCTAATAGGGCCAAAGGAAACAATGATAAATGATAAAGAAGATAGGAGGATAAAACATAATAAAGTGATATTTACAATGACAATGGAGGATGCCAAAATGGTCAAGGAAGCTGATACAATATTATTATATGCTACTAAGTGTTTTTTAGAGACTAAAATAGTTCAAGCATGTACCAAGGATCTCTAAAATTACATGGGAGAAAGCACAAATCATAGAAGAATGAGAGGGAAGCCAAATATTTTTTGACAACTTTAAATATGATTTTTGAATTTATAGGCACTAGGTCTATGATGGTTAGAAATGAATTTTTAGAATTTGAAGGGCCATTAATAGGTCAACAATAAATGTTGTATTACTATACAATTAGGGATGGCAACGTTCCCTATTGACATCCACATGTTGTGCTAGCAGCCAAGTGCAATGTGCTCAAAAAATCATAAAATATATAAAATATTCAAGATACTCAAGGGAACACATGAAAAAACTTAAAAAGGGTTGAACACATAAAATCACAATAGAATGGTGGCACTAAGAGTCATTAAAAGGTCAACGTTGAGCTATAATGATCCATAAATCATAATATTAGAAAATGTTGGATGATGTCAATTTTGGTTACTGATCATGTTTTGTCACTGATGTCAACATATATTTCTATAGAAAGGACAGACTAGAAGGAGTGTACGGACACTATACGGATGATTCAAAATGATCAAATTTGGATTTATGCAGAAGGATGTGTGTTGACCTTATTCCTAAGGTCTCTTGGCTTTATGTTACATAGTATGGATGTTATAGTTGATTTGGTGAAGACTAGTTTTCTAGACTGTAACTGTGATTCTAGACAAAGCAGGTCTCTGTGTTTTAGGTATATCTTTCTGGCGGAGATATTTCAGAACATACGAGCTTACTGGTGGATATCCGACATATGGTATTGTAATGGGTTGAGTTTGATTGTTGTTCGGATACTAGTGACGTCATCTGTGGCGTGTATTCTGGAGAAGACCTATTTCCTGGCCGACTTCAGACATGTAGCATGTGAAATTAATTATGAGCATGAATTGCGGATCTGGAAGTATATGTGATGGATTGTAAATGATGTATACTTTTTATAGGTACCATATGTATCTTAGCAAGGGGTTATGTAATTATTTGTATGATGGAAAGCCTTAATTGGCCAACCTAGTTAATAATGTATTAGGAAAGCTTAACTGGCCGACCTAATGAATTATTGTAAGAGGGTATATATGAATGATCTTTTCTTGTGGAGAAGATGTGGTAGAGAACAAAAGGACATAGATGTGTGGAAGCTGCAATGGTTTTTGACTGCTGGATACAGAGCAAAGTTGATATTTCATTGGAACTGACCAAGCAAAGACAATTTCTATCAGACAGTTCACTGGAATGTGTATTTTCTTTATACACTTGATTCAAATTGTAAATCCTTGATGGTGGCTTTAAACTTCTTTGGGAAGTGTGCCTTATTAGTGAGCCTACTATTTTCTTTGACTCCTAACAAGGTCTATCTCCTAATAGGGACTGTGTACTGTAATGTTGTAACAAGCTCCTAACAGGGCTAATATCTTTTAACATGAGTACTATACTCTTAGTACATTATTTTTGGGTGTTAATTCCCATCGGGGTTTTACCTTTAACATGGTTTCCTCGAAAAAAAATATTGTGTTATGGTGTTGGCATTTACTGTGTTATCATTTACATTTGCAGATTTGGTTTATAAAGTTTAAAGTCTAATAATATTTATTACAACTGATTCACCCCCCCTCTCAGTTGTCTTGTGGATTGTTATTCCTAATAATTGGTATCAGAGCTACTGGTCCTCGGAGAGAAAGTTTAACAACTTGAGGTGATCCTGAAGATGACTTACTACAGGAAGGATAGTCCAAAGTTTGATCTTGAAAACTTTGACAATTGGCAGAACAAGATGAGAACACATTTGCTATGTCTGGGAATTGATTACTGGATGATAACAAAGAAGAAAGAAAAGGTAGCAACTGAGGATGAATTAGAGAAAGAAACTAAAGATGAAAATAAGCTATTTTGATGCAACATGGTTACAAGGGAATCCTTGTTTAGTGCACTATCAAAAGGAGAGTTTACTGAAGTAAAGGACTTGGACAAAGCACGCAAATTTATAAAACTAGAAGACAAAGATGGAATCACTGAACATGAGAGAAGATGAGAACATCAAAGCATATGCACAGATAATTACGTAAGTGGTTACTAGTATTAGGAACTTTGGAGGAACTTACAGTGAGGAAGAAGTGATTGCAAAGATACTCAGATCTTTGACACCTGCATATAGAACCAAAATTCCGGCTATAGAAGAGATCATACCTTTGACACCGAACTTCACCAGAGAGATGTTGATTGGCAAGCTGACTACATTTGAGGTCACAGAATTGGGAGACACTTTACCTAAAGTTGAGTTAGCATGCAAGGCAACCGTGCAAAAAAAGAAAAGGATCTTAC
Organism: Thuja plicata; assembly: GCA_018584345.1. Taxonomy (NCBI): domain Eukaryota; kingdom Viridiplantae; phylum Streptophyta; class Pinopsida; order Cupressales; family Cupressaceae; genus Thuja; species Thuja plicata. The sequence goes on along the minus strand of MU227120.1, from coordinate 4,234,325 downwards.
CTGGAAATGCAAGCACAAGAAGTAGTGATCTAAGAGAAGAACTTGGAGCCTATGCTAAGGATTGGGAACAAATACAGGAAGAAGAAAGGAAGCTAGATGAAGTTGTGGCACTGATTGTTAGAAGAGAAAAGAGAGGTAAGGGTAAGTTTGAAGGAAAATTACCTTTTGAAATGTTTTTCATGTAACAAGATTGGTCATTTTTCATCTAGATGTCCTACAAGAATTCCAAAGCACAAACCAAAGATTTTCAAGTCTAAGTTCTCAAAGGACAAGGAATGTTATTATGCTAGTGAGGGTATAATTGATGATGAGGATGGTGACAATGATGGAATCAGATTTATTGCTATGAAGGATGATGAACCTATGCATGAATAAAAAGCCTTAGTATCCTGATTTGAAAATAAATCTGAATGGGTCATAGATAGTGGTTGTTCACCTGATATGACTGGAGATAAAAACAAGTTTGTGAGTTTGAAAAGACATGATGGTGGTGTTGTTAGATTTGGTGACAATACTCCTAAACTTATTGTTGGAGTTGGATCTATTTCTTTGGATGGAAAGACTAATTCTGACAATGTATTACTTGTTGATGGACTCAAGCATAATTTGTTGAGTGTTGGACAGCTAGTGGACAAGGGTTATCAACTGAACTTCATCAATGGGAAATGTTCTATCAAGAGTAAAACAAGAGACTTGATAACATCTAGTACTAAATCCAGAGGTAATGTATTTGAACTGAACACATCTGAAGCTTCTTGTTTTATCGCAAAGGTTGATGGCAATTGGTTATGGCACAAAAGATTTTATCATGTTAATTTTGATAACATTGTGCAGGCAAGTATGACAAAAGATGTAATAGATCTACCTAGAATTGTAAAGCCATCTAACACTATGTGTAGATAATGTGTTATGGGGAAACATATTAAAAGCACTTTCAAGAGAAAATCTTATTCAACAAAAGGGAAGTTGGATCTAGTGCATACATATCTGTGTGGTCCTACAATAACAAGATCATACTATGGTGAAAGGTATTTTATACTTTTTGTTGATGAATTTTATAGAATGATGTGGGTTACATATTTGAGAGAGAAATCTGAAGCATTTGACAAGTTCAAGTTATTCAAGGCAAAAGTTTGGAATGAATCTAGCTTAAAGGTGAAATGTTTGAGATCACACAGAGGAGGAGAGTTCACATCAGAGCTATTTAATACATACTGTGAAGAAAATGGAATACACCAACAGACTTCAGCCCCTAGAACTCCACAATAGAATGGGATAGCAAAGCGAAGAAATAGAACCATATTAGATGCTAAAAGGACTATGTTTCTGGAAGGAAATGTATGACATGTTCACTGGAGAGAAGAAATTGGCACTACTGTGTACACATTGAACATAATTCAGATTACAGAAGGTACAAGTAAAACTCCTTATGATTTATTGTTTGATCATACACCTACTGTGAACTATTTCAAAATATTTGGAAGTAAATGTTATGTTAGGAATAAGGTGTCTCAACCTTGGATAATTCCTATTCTTATTATTTGTTTTGTAAAATGTATTTCTTGCAAATAATGTTGATGTGTCGGCATCTTGAATTGTGTGTAAGGAGATCAT
>MU227120.1:4210486-4225524 GCA_018584345.1 Thuja plicata | reverse complement strand
AAACTAGATGAAGGAAACTGAGCCTTCAATCTAGGGAAAGTCCCAAAGAGAGGAACAAGAATGAGCAAGAAGCATCTCTGAAGCATGAAGCTGTAAACTCTGTCAGAAGAAACTGTTGGAACCCCCATTGAAGTGCATGACCAGGTAGAGAAGACAATGTCTGAAGAGCTGATCAATCAAACCAGAAAGCAATAGAACCAACAGGAGAACCCCCCCCATAATGCTGAACTGGGAGAGGTGACAGGAACACTGAAATGCAATGCCAGAAACATCTGCAGAAGAAAGAACTAGGAACACCATAGTGCAACAGAAGTACAAACATAGGATAAAGGGCGGTGTCACCGACACACAGCATGGGCTAATGTCGTGGAAGGTATGCTCACTTGACAAAGGTGGATGCACCTAAAATGACATAAGCATCATAACCCCCCATGGCACTTTATAACAGAGTGCAAGTACCAAAACCATACAATGTGTGCAAGATCTCAGAGAATGCAGAAGTAGGCACTTTATCTCAGTGTGTTTACAAAACAAAAATGCAACATTGGAGAAGCATACAAGCTCAGAAGTCAGAAAGAAAAGTGAGCCAGAAGTACAGTAGAAGAGATCCCAAGACCTATAAACCCAAGCAATCTGCCAGAGTGCAAAAACTGCCAAAATCAGAGGAGAGATAACCTAGAGCAGAATCTGGAAAAAAGACCCCTACAACTGAATAGTTCACTGAACCAACTTTTTGACGATATCTGGTTTTCCAAACAAGGATTCTGGATGAGCCAGATATGGCTCACGGAAGGCAAAAAAAACATCAGAGTTCAACAGTAAAAAATGCTATCAAAATAGAAAAACCCAAAACCCTAACTACCATCATCAGAAAGTTCTCGGAAAGAGCTTTCTGACGGTATATGGAAGTCAGAAAAAGACCCCCGGATGCTTAAGATAGAGCAAAAATAGTCCAGGAGGGTCAGAAAGGCCCCAAAAAATTTTTTAAAGCCCCTGGGGCTGAGAAGGGACTAGCCCCTAGGCGCATGGCGCATGCAGGGGGCTGGGGAGGAGCCCCTGGTCACCCATGTGACCGTCGCGCAAAACAAAAAAGGGGTCACAGGTTTAAAAAAAGGTGCCACCGGGCGGCGGGGGCCGCAGAGGGTGGCGGGGGCCAGCGGAGCGGCGCTGCAGGCGGCGGGGGCCGTAGTGGGAGCCGGCGGGGCGGCGGGGGCCGTGGAGCGGCGGAGGCCGCGGTGGGAGCCGGCGGGGTAGCGGGGGCCGCGGAGCAGGCCGACAGAGGGCCGGGAGGCGACAGGGCCCGGGAGGAGCAGGCCGGTGGTGGGGAGGCACGGGCAGCGCGGTGGCCGCGCGCCCCAAATTACACTGTCTGCGCTATCAAATAAGCCAAAAACCACATAAAAATAGGTTTTTTTTGAATTTTTTTGAAATTTTGCCACGGTTTTCATGTCGTACGGCACAAGAAACCAAAATTTTTTTGCCTCAGAGTCTAGTAGTCCAAAATGGATAAATTTTATGTCATTTCTAGGGTTTTGGGGTGCTCTGAGCTCAATGGCAATGTCTGTTTGAGCCCAAAGTGACCATAACCAAAGCTTGCCCCTGAATCACCACAAAAAGCACTAAAAAAACTCTGAAACCCTCTATGTCTGGTACGCTTCAACAAAATATGAATAGCGAGCAACAAGCGAGCTCTAATACCATGTTAGTAATAGGAAATGTCCTATTCTCCCAAGAACACCTGCATGCACGACTGTCACAAGAAGAAGCAAAGACAGAAGAGAAGAGAAGAAACTATGGCGGCCAAAAAGCCAAAGACATGAAATCCATGTTGAAAGAAAAAAGCTTCTATATTATCAACAATAGAATACAATACAATCTCCTTAATGAAATGAAAAGCGGCGGGTCCTTATAAAAGGATACCGAAACCCTAAAGGGGAAAACCCTAAAGAGAAAAACCCTAAGGACTAATAAGCTGCCTAAGTATAACTTAAGCATAGAGTATAATAGACTAATAATTAAATGATTTAATTATTAGCTATAATGAGACTACTCTAACAAGAATTTCATTTTTATATCTCAGACCAAGTATCTTAAGGAAATGTTGAAGAAATTTGGAATGGAAGATTGTAAACCTGTTGGAAGACCCATGGTGGCAGGAAACAAACTAACTAAAAGTGATGAGACTCAAAGTGTTGTTCAGACTAAGTACAGAGCAATGATTGGAGGTTTACAATATCTAACACACACTAGACCAGATATTACCAATGTAGTTGGAATTGTGGCTAGATATCAGGCAGATCCTAAAGAGACACATTTTGCTGCTGTGAAAAGAATTTTTAGATATTTGAAAGGGACAGTAGAATATGGATTATAGTATGAAAAATTTGATGATTTTACATTGCAAGATTTTACTAATATTGATTGGGCAGGTAATGTAGATGACAGGAAGAGTACAAGTGGTGGTGCATTTTTCCTTGGGAAAAGGTTGGTTTCTTGGTTGAGCAAGAAGCAAAATTGTATTGCTCAATCTACTACTGAGTCAGAGCATGTTGCTACTAGAATAAACTGTACACAAGTCATTTGGATGAAAAAAATGCTGAAGGACATTGGAATAATTTTCAAAGAACCAGTGATTATCCATTTTGATAACACCAGCATAGTGAATATGTCAAATAATCCTCTAATTCATTCAAAGACTAAACATATTTCTATTAAGTATCATTTCTTGAGGGAGAAGGTAGCAGATAAAGAGATTAAACTGGAGTGTATTAGCACCAAGGAACATATAGCAGATATATTTACTAAACCTTTGCCAAAAGATGCTTTTGAATATCTCAGAGGCATGTTTGGGGTGATGGCCCCTCCCAGTGGTAAATAAAATGATGCAGATGTGCATTAGTCCAGTGGATTTCAGAGCTATATCATTCTTTGGATTTGATGTATGGATCTACTCCTTAGGTGGAGTGATCGCAAGAGAATACTATGGAGTACATTTGGGTGATCTTGCACCTAGCTGATTAGACATGAAGATTTGAAAAAGCTACACCTTATATAAGACTACATATGAGTTATGGCACCCTTTGCCATTGCTGCCAAAGGTGGAAGGAATCTATGTGAAAATCCCTACTATTTTGGGGAGATTTGTGTTGAGGATATTGAGAAGATTGTATTGAGAGAGAGTACTTTTGGGTTGATGCATATGGATTTTCCCATATGTTTTCGTCAATGAAAAAGGGGGAGATTTTTGGATGATATCAATTTTGGTTACTGATCATGTTGTTGATATTCACATTTTGTCACTGATGTCAACATATATTTCTATGGAAAGGATAGACTGGAAGGAGTGTACATACATTGTACAGATGATTCAGAACGATCAAAGTTGGATTTATGCAAAAGGATGTGTGTTGACCTTATTCCTAAGGTCACTTGGCTTTATGTTACATACTGTGGATGTTACAGTTGATTTGGTGAAGACTGGTTTTCTGGACTGTAACTATGATTCTAGATAGAGTAGGTCTCTGTGTTTTGGGTATATCTTTCTGGTGGAGATATTTCAGAACATGCGAGCTTACTGGTGGATAGTTGACATATGGTAGTGTAATGGGTTGAGTTTGATTGTTGATTGAATACTGGTGACGTCAGTTGTGGTGTGTATTTTGGAGAAGACCTATTTCCTGGCCGACTTTAGACATGTAGCATGTGAAATTAATTGTTAGCATGAATTGCGAATCTGGAAGTATATGTGATGGAATGTAAATGATGTATACTTGTTATAGGTACCATGTGTATCTTAGCAAGGGGTTATGTAATTATTTGTATGATGGAAAGCCTTAATTGGCCGACCTAGTTAATTATGTAATAGGAAAGCTTAACTGGCCGACCTAATGAGTTATTGTAAGAGGGTATATATGAATGATCTTTTCTTGTGGAGAAGATGTGGCAGAGAAAAAAATAATAGAGATGTGTGGAAGTTGCAAAGCTTGTTCACTGCTGGATATAGAGAAGAGTTGATACTTCATTGGAACTGACCAAGAAAAGATAGTTGCTATCAGACAGTTCACTGGAATGTGTATTTTCTTTATACACTTGATTCAGATTGTAAATCCTTGAGGGTGGCTTTAAACTTCTTTGGGCAGTGTGCCTTGGTAGTGAGCCTACTATTTTCTTTGACTCCTAATAGGGTTTGTCTCCTAACAAGGACTATGTACTGTAATTTTGTAACATGTTCCTAATAGAGATAATATCTTTTAACAGGGATACTATACTCTCAGTACATTATTTGTGGGTGTTAATTCCCACCGGTGCTTTACCTTTAATAGGTTTTCCTCGACAACAAATATTGTGTTATGGTGTTGGAATTTACTGTGTTATCATTTACATTTGAAGATTTGGTTTATAAAGTTTAAAGTTTAATAATCTATATTACAACTGATTCACCCCCCTCTCAGTTGTCTTGTGGACTGTTGTTCCTAACAAAAAAAATACTAAAATGAGGATAATGTGAAATGTAAAATTAGGGCATGCAATTTTGGCATTACATTTAGCACAAACATCCCATTAAGCAATGCATGAAAATTTTACAAGCCATGTAGACTAGACATTAAAAAAAGACTCTAAATTTAATATTACAAAACTTTAATAACATTTTAATTCATCGGTGATTAAGAATGCGTTGAGAATAATTAGAATAATTAGTCCACATTTAGACATATTAAGTTCATGATTAATAGGACATATAAGAGGTCATTAGTTCCAAGTTGTGAATCACTAATAATTTAGACAAAAAAAGTAATCTCTTCCAAGTCACCACTTTTCACTAGGTGGAGAAAACATAGGAATCTTTCTAAGTTACTTTTAATTAAGCCAAGAAGGAAGATAGGGATAATCCTCCAAAAGATAGATAATCACTCATTTGACGACTTTCTATTATCCTACAATAGATGTGAGCAACTATTAAATACAACTGATAAATTTAATCAATTACAATCAATCATTATCAATGAAATCAGTTTGAATGTTATCAAAACAGAGTTTGCATGGAGGATGTCTAAGATCAAATATAATATAATAATATGATTATATAAATCTAATCTTTAATGGATTTGAGTGAATAAATCCAATCCTTAATGGATATAGATCTTCCTCTGAAATATTCAGTTGTGGAAAAGCCTAGTGAAGCCCTAGTCTCAAAGGATGTGGTTAATGTGGTAGCTTCAACTTCTCCTTCACTGAAGGTATCTTTAGAGTTTGGAAAGAGTAACAGGATTGTTCCTACCTTAGGCCTACAACAAAACCCCTTAAAAAGGATCCTATGGAGAAATCTTCAAAGAGTGGATATAAAATAGACTAGGAGAAGGTGAAGATTATTGGAGATACTTTGGTTGAGTTAGGGTTTGTGAAATCCATTGATTCTTGTTTCTCCCAGCCTTAGAAATGATTTTCTTATCATAGAATGTGAAGGGGTTGAACAATATCCCTAGACAAAAGGTTGTTTAGGATTTAATGGCTTCACATTCTCCTGATATTGTCTTTATTTAGGAGACTAAATTGTCAGTGGAGGATATGAAAATTAGATTTTCTATGATTTGGTCACTTGGATCTTGTCAGTATGTTGGGGCTCATGGTAGTTCAGGGGGAATAGCTTGCATGGTAACCAAGAAAGATTATCCCCTAGTGGTGGATTACAAGTCATTCTTCTATTTATATGGTTGCCTCTTGTTTGGATTCAAGTGAAATTTGTCTTTTTTTTCAATGTATATGCTCATCCAACTCTCTTGGGAAAATCATAGTTCTAGGACCATATTAGATATGTATGTTCTATAAATCCCTTTCTCCCTTGGATTTTTATTGGGGACTTCAATGAAATTTTCAACTTGGAAGAGAAAAAAGGGGGTGTGGCTAGGTTGGACCCTTCTTCCACACTCCTCAATGATAATATTTGATGGGCGAGGTTGTTTATATCACTTAATCACCTCATTTAATTTCTCAAATATCAAATCGAGTGTGTCTTAAAAATTTTGTGTGATAAGGAGTCTCACAAATTGTGGGGTGGGGGGGGGTTGCACTATAAATAGTGACTTGATTCAAGATTTTTCTTTTCCAAGAGCTATTATGAGTTCTTCTTCTATGACTAATTATAAAGGATAACATTCTAAATTAAGCTAACTGTGGCCTTAAACCTACTTTGTTTCAACTTCCAACTTAATCCCAAATCAAGAACAAATTGGTTTAATTACAGACAAAATAAAATCTTGCATTGCAATGAGTTGTGGAATATCTATTAACATGGAATTAAAAATCTAATGTATTAGCAGAATTGAAACTAATTTATTCAACTAAAAGATAAGCTATTCTATTTTCTACAAGGGAAACCTATCTTACGCTTGTAGTCAAATGAAATGTTAATCTAAATCATACAACAGAATTGAAATCTAAGTTCCATAATACATTCCAATAAAGCTTTTGTCCAATCATATTTTCCAATCATTTCTCTTGACCATGAAATTATCCTCTACAACAATAAATGCCTACTTAAAGGCAGTTCTAGTTTAACAACTAAAAAATATAATTACACATAACCACATTCTACTGATCTAACAACTATAGATTAATTAAACATGAAATGTCTCAATTCCTTTAGATGCTAGAAATACATGAAGCTGTTCATCTACCTTATTGATAAGCTAAAAATGAACAAAGAGAAAACAATTTAAGATCAATGCCCTTTGGTTGAGTAAGTCCCGCTCTTCCTATGGTGGGATCTTTACACAAAAATTTGGATCAACTTGAAATTTGCATTAAATTGGCCCTCATAAGGACTAAAAAAAGGTTTGTTTTACACTAATAAAATACTTGTAGAATGGTTGATATCATAAAAACTCTACTTGTGACTAGCTATAGAGGGATATATATACATATCCTCTTATTCAAATTTTAAACGACAATGTTACACGTATAGAAGGATAAAGACTAAAGAAGAGAACTAAACATAACTGAGCATTCTGTGAATAGAAAATAAAAATACCTTTAGTGGAATTTTAAATTCCACCATGTGTCAAAACAATTGATAACACAATATATGATCTTCTAGGTTGGAGCCATCAAGAGCTACAATTGGCAGTATGTCCATCGTGCATAAAATCTTTCCAAAATCTGAAACAAACTCATGAATTCCATGCAAAATAATAGGAACCAAATTAGTAGATAAGAAATCATTGTTCATTGGTTTCAAATTCAAAAGCATGCATTCATTACAATATATCAGTTTGAGAATAATTCGTAGTTAACATAGAAAAATAGAAAAACAATAGATAAATTTTTATTTAGTTTACCGCCCAAGTATATTAATTAATAATATATAAGCAATTTTTAGAGAAAAATTGAAGTATTAAAAACATTATTCAAGATGCCCATCATTTCTCCCCTTTGTATTCACAACCATGTCATCATGGTTGATCTTCAACATTCCTGTTGACCGATTAAATCTAGATAACTAGATCAAATCTCTGAAACCTGTATTCCAGAAATAGACAAAATGACTAGTAACCCTAAATTTATACCACTCTCTATCTCCATCAGTCAAAATTTTCCCGAGTGAACTATGTTAGGGAATACAATCTTGGTGCAAGCATGATAATAAAGAGTGGTCTAAACCGCATTCTAATCTAATGTCTTTGTTGTTCTTCCATAATCAAAATAACATGCCTGAACCTAGTCATGCTCCAGACAATATTGTTGGGAGAGATGGACTCCCTTTTTCTTAAAGATACTGGCATTGAAGTATACCTTTCTCTAGCTATCATCAATGCTCTATAGGGTAAATGACCCTGTGTATCTCTAAATTCTCTAATTGCCTACTTAAGATTGTATTCATAAATTGAGGCAATATTTTCTAACTAGGAAATGGATCTAAATCTTCCCCTAAAAGTGTTTGACTTGGGGAATTCATCTCTAATTGGGAGCCCTAATCTTCTTTGACCATCTGTTTATCTATCCACTCTTTGTTCCCACTTAATTGATTTTTCAATAGAGATTAAAAAATGCTTGGATTTGTAGTTCCCCAACATAAAGGTTGACAAAATATTCAGGGTAATGTCCCAAAAGAAAACCATGAAATAAAAATTCACACATTTAATTTTGCACCCAAGGGGAACTTCTCATATAATCATTCATGAATTCTTGATCATTCTCATAATAAAGTTTTATTTTAAGAACTAACTGAATGATTCTCCATAATGAAAATTGTTCTCTAAGAAATAGGACATAAAAACCTGATGGTTCCGCATGCATAGGAGAACTGAAGCAATCTCTGCAATTTCCTCCACTCTTTTATCAACCTCATTCTCCTCTTTTTGCACTTTTTCCATCTCCTTTTGAAGTTCCTTATACTTATGAATGTATTGAATTGAAACGAGAGAGATGTACCTGGGTGGAAATAATGAAGTAGATGCCTCATTTCCTGTAGTCTATCCTTAATTGTTCATCTCTACTCCTCAATTATGGCATTATCCTTTGAACTTCTCTTGCATTCTTAGATGCATGAACAATGGATTGTTTTAGTACCTCTTCTGTTTGACTCAATTTTGTTTTTGTTACTTCTAGTTTATGATAATATCGAGTTGTGATAGTTTTAGCATCATGCACTAGCTTATCTAGATTTGCTTCTCTCTTTCTCAAATTTTCATGAAAACCCTCCATTCTTCTCCATGTTTCTTCTAATTTTGCCTTTCTCCTATATTTTTACATTGCCTCCCTCAATTGTTTTTCTTCTTCCTTTTTAATCCTTCTCTCAATTTTTTCAGGAGTCTCTTCTTCTTCCATGGGCTCCTTTCCTTCTCTCCAAACAAATGTTTCAGGGGATTGTGGTTTTTGAGGACTTTGTGTAGGAGGAGAAGGTGAAGAGATTTGCTAAGGACTAACATTCTCTACTTTAAATTCTTCTTCAACTTTTATCTCCTCCTTAGAGGAACTACTCGTTGTAATTCGAATTACAATAGGATGGATATGTATAAGTGAAGATTATCTGGGTGGAGAATCATCCTTTTCTCTTTTAGGAGGGACTTCTTGAGTACATTTTGTAATAAAATTTTCATGCTCAATATTTTGGGTTTCCTTCTCAGGAACATACGATGAAATAGGGTAGGTAGGCATTTCATCAACAACATGTGTTTGACTAGGTTCAACAAAACCTTATCTTTCAACATTATGCTCAAGGGGTTTTGAGGAATTAGGCTCATTGTTTTCTATTTGAGGACTATGTTAGAATAACTGAGAGGGGGGTGAATTAGTTAGAATCATTTAACTCCCAATTATCCTACAGTCCCGGATTCCTCTAGATGTATATATAAAAAAAAATTCAAACATATAATTCAACTCGGTGAAATGTATTCAGTAATCTCAAACTTTAGTCAATAGTGTTTACTGAGTATCAGTAAATTAATAATGTGATTACCGATCTAGGTCAGCAAAGAAAAATAAAAATCCACAACATTCATGCACATTGACACATAGATTTTTAACGTGGAAACCCTTCTAAGGGAAAAACCACCTGGGAACGGTAACCAAAAATATTTTCACTCTTCTAAAGTGAGCTCGATGAAGAGACAACCCCGTTAAAGGTTACAATGCACACTGTTAAATGTGACCTAGCTAGAGGATTTAAAACTAACAGTTCTCTCTTGACCATGCATTCACTATGGGGTCAACAAGAAAACACTCAACATTCTTTAGAATCTCATAATAAAGACTTTCATTGTCCTACTCGGTTAAGAGATTTATAACAATGGTTAAACTGATACAGTAGTGATATGATTCAAATACAACTCTATTTTGTAGATCTTTAGATCTATGCTAAGTACATAATACCTTTGATCAATTTTGTTCACTTTAGTTCATCTCATACTTCATACTTGTTCTGCTTGGTAATGCTCTATCCTCTATTTTCTCGACGATGTCTACAGAAACACTTGATTTTGTCTTTAACCAGTTTGATCAGTCATGCATAAACTTTTCATGTGCACATCACAACATCATGTATATTAATAATGAATCTCTTGTCTCTTATATAGACATCATGTCTCATTTAATTTCCATCCTTCATATTTTTTTGCTTAATCTCCATCGTTGATTTTGCCTCTTAAACCATCCTCCGCAGTTGTGTTAAAAACACGTTTCAATCTTTATCATCTGATCTTCATTGAATTTTCATAACCATTTGATCAAAATAAAAAAAATTATCTTTTGCCTTGAAATCATCAATTGCCAGCTCAACATTCTAGTCGGCCTAAATTTGATTAAATTTCTCGGTCAATACCTTGTTGTGTCGGTGATCCCTTGCTCGGTTATCACTGTGCTCGGTATACACAATGCTTTACTTGGTGTTCACTATCTCTTGGTGTATACATGCCTCTTCATTTATCGACCACATAAACATTTTTTATTCTAGTTCTTCAATTCATAAAAAATGTTTTCAACCATAATGATACTCAAATAAGTTGACATCAATGACAATACATTAACTGATAATGTTTATCATCACATTTGCAACTCAGTTGATTATCAACAAATGACTTAAAACATACAATCAGTTGTAGTTCATCAATCTATCCCTTTGGCATTGATGGCAACACAATATGAAATATACAATATAAAAATTCCATACAAAAAATACCAAACTTTTGTTCTACATCTGCAACAATTCTGTAGCTCTCCCTAGCTTGAATATATAAATTGTTTCAGTAAAAAAATTTATCATGCAAACTCTCCCTGCATATTTGACTTTTATGTTCTTGAATCTCTCTATAGATTATACATGTCTCTCCCTTTCTCTTTTCTCCCTTTAGTGAATATATATTTCATTGATCATCCTCTCCCTTTGACATCAATGCCAAAAATAAATATACAGCTCTTCAGTAGCCAAATAAAATATCTTTGATGTTCGGTGCAGTAGGTACCTTGCAGTGTATTGATATGTCTATGTCAGTCTAGTTCAACTTTGCATCAACATGATTGATATTCTAATTTCATGTAGGTTGATGCAACCTCCTAGTCAACTTAGTTACCAATAGACAAGGGACGAACCCCAAGTCTACCTCTCAAGTACTCAAATGTATCCTTCAGTAAGGGTTTGGTGAATATGCCTACCAATTTTTATTTTAATTGTACATATTCTAGTATCACTTGTTTATCTTCTACTTGTTCCCTCAAGCAGTGATATTTGATAGATATGCGCTTTGTCTTTGCATGCATCACAGGATTCTTCAAAATATTTCTAGCACTTGTATAATCACAGTAAATTATCACTGGGTCAGTGATCTCTTCATTCACGCCTTTCAACAGTTGTTTGATCCATGCTATGTTTGAAAAATTTGCAGCGGAAACAACATATTCTTCTTCTACAGTTGACTGAGATATGCATCCTTTCTTATTGCTTATCCAAGTAACTAATCTTTCTCCAATAAATAATGCTCCACCTGTAGTTCTCTTTCTATCATTAATCTTCCTAGCCCAATCAACATCAGTATAAACTTTCAATTTGAACTTTCCTTCTCCTTTGTACCATAGTCCATAATCCTCAGTATATCTAAAAATTCTTTTTATAGTAGTCATATGTGATTCTCTGGGATTAGGAGAAAATCTTGCAACTTTTCCAACTGCATGTGCTATGTCAGGTCTTGTGTGTACAAAATACATCAATTTACCAATCATAGATCTATACAAAGTTTGATTTACCTTAGGTGTCTTGTCTTCTTTTTTCAATTTGCATTCTGTCACCATAGGTTTTCCGAATGGTTTTGATTCTTCCATTTTGAATGTCTTTAGTACTTCCTTGATGTATTTTGATTGAGTAATATAGATACCTGAGTAATATTGACATTTCAAATTCTTTCCTCATTTCATCAGCAAATCAAGTGCATAGGTTATCATTAACTCCAAATATAATATCATTAATGGGTGAACCCACAATAGTGGGTTACACTTTTTTGGAGGAAGCAATTCCTCACAAAATCTATGAGGTGGGAGGTTTAGTCGGGTACACCTAATTGTTTTGATCGAAACATTCTTAGTTTCAATCAAAACTACCTTTTTTGTTTAGTTTTGATCGAAACTAAGTTAGTTTCGATTGGAACTAACTAGTGAAGATTTTACTTGTGTTTTTACCCATACCCATGTTAAACTAATAAAGTAATTTTGATAGAAATTAGTTTTTATCGAAACTACTTTCTATCGAAACCCTCTAATTAGAGGCTATTTGCAAAGCCTAAAAAAAATCTGCAGTTTTCAGGGATTCGGGGCTCAAGCGCGGGGCTCAAATGGAAGAATTAGGAGACTTCCTTTTGCATGGCACAAGTGATCTGAACGATATTTCTAACGAATATAGATTTGACAATTTTTGAATTAATTAGGTCTATGTTTTTTGACATGCATCACATGTAGGTTTTTTTATCTAATATAAACCTCCAAGTTTGACATTCAATGAAAAATAGTAGAAAAGAGAATTTAAGAAAAAAAAAGATAACAGTGCCCTCCATCTTCGATCCTACTTTCTATCAAAAAAAATAAAATTGAATTTTGATAAATACACAATAAGTTATAAGCTATGCAGTCAAGGTATGTCAAAATTACAGTTTACTCTACTTGAAACGTTCATAAAATATGCAATAATTATGATAAAATCATCAAACCAATTGCATGCCCTTTGTATCAATGTTATAAAACCAAATTTGAAAGAATTGTATTGATATCTATTTTAGAAAAAAAATTTGTGCTCTATGAAGTCAATTTAACTTTTTGAAAATGACGTTTTCAGCAACATAGCAGTTTTCGTAGGAGAAAAAAAAAACCATTCAAAAAAAAAAGAAAAAAAAAAATTTAGAATCTAGACAAAAAATCCTAAAAGAATCTAACTTAGTTCATCTTCTGATTTCAAATAGTTTAACAACAATATGCATCCGAATTTGAAAGTTTTTTTTCAAAATGTAGACTTCAATGTATGTATAGGCAAAAAAGTGTAACCCACTATTGTGGGTTCACCCCAATAAATATTTTAGCAATAAGCGTCTTATCATCATTCCCTCCTTTCAAATACAAATTTTTGTTATCACTTGTTCTAATAAATCCAATAATTATAAAATAGGAATGTAATCTTTCATACCATGCTCTCAGTGCTTGTTTCAATCCATATAAAGCTTTGTGTAACTTACATACCATGTTTGTCTGATAAGGATCAACAAATCCTTCAGGTTGTTCCATGTATACCTCTTCTTCCAGTGTTCCATTCAAAAATGCAGACTTAACATCCATCTGATATACCTTGAATCCTTTATATGTAGCGTATGCAAGTAATATTCTTACTCCTTCAAGTCTAGCAACAGGTGTAAAAGTTTCTCCATAGTCAATTCCTTCTTCTTGTGCATACCATTTGCAAACTAATCTTGCTTTATTTCTGGTTACATCTCCATTCTCATTCAATTTGTTTCTGAATATCCATTTTGTGCCAATGACATTTTTATCACTCGGTCTCGGTACTAATGTCCATGTCTTGTTAAATTATATCTACTCAATTTCCTCATTCATGGCATTAATCCATTCTTCATTTTCAAATGCATCTCTAACATTCTTAGGCTTAAATTCACAACTTAAACAAGTGTTGTCTCTCAACTTACTTCTTGTCATCATGTCTTCCCTTTTATCTCCAATAATTTGATTTTGTGGATGATGTCTTCTCACATATTTAGAAAGTGCAGGTTCAACTATTTGTTCTTCATTGTCTTATCCTGTAGGTTCATTGTGTTTAGGTTCATGATCTTCAGTTGCAACATTTTCCTGATTCTCAATCTATGCTACCTATTGCCCGATGATAATACCCCATTGCACGGTAATGTTAGACATCTGTGTTAGTATAGTATAAAGCTCTTCCATGTAGACAAATCTACCATAATCTTCCAGTTCTTTCATGTTTTCCTCATCATTTTTCTCAGCAAATTCATCAACTTTCACATTTTCACTTTCAATGATTTTGTTAGATGTCTTGTTCAAACAATTGTAAGCTTTAATCTTAGTAGAATATCCAAGAAACATTCCTTCATCACTTTTTGAGTCAAATTTACCATTTCAATCATCTTTCAGAATATAACACCGACTACCAAATACTCTAAAATAACTCACATTAGGTGTGTAACCACACCATAGCTCATAAGGTGTCTTCTTTGAATCTTTCTTCATTTTTACTTGGTTCAATGTGTAAAAACTTGTTCAAAATACTTCTCTCCAGTATGTTTGTGTAACACTCTTTTCAATCATCAGTGTTCTAGCACAATCTACAATTGATATGTTCCTTCTTTCAGCAATTTTGTTCTGTTGTGGTGTCCTCGGTGCATAAACCTATCTTTTGATTCCATACTCATTACAAAAGTTAGTGAAATCATCAGAAATAAATTCACCTCCTATATAAGATCTCAAACACTTCAGTTCTCTTCTAGTTTAATTTTCCACTTTAGCTTTATACCATTTAAACATCTTAAATGCTTTAGATTTTTCTTTTGGGAACATGACAGTCATCATTCTAGAGTAGTCATCAACAAATAAAATAAAGTATTTGTCTTCGTAATAGCTCTGTGTTCTCATTGGTCCACATAGGTTTGTAATAACTAACTCCAAAATATCATTAGATGAAAAATTCTTTCTCTTAAAACTAGATTTTGACATCTTTCCCATTTGACAATTTTTGCATATTACATGGTCTGGTTTAGATAAGCTCGGTAAGCCTCTGACTTTTCTTTTCTTACTAATTGTATCATCTTAAAATGGAAGCACTTCCATATTAAGAATGTTTAGCCCTCCTTAGGGGATGTTTTTGACCTCCATCATATCATCCTCCCATTTCATCATCACCCTCTGCTTCTGTGCCTATTTAGGACCCTGATTGGGCCTCTTCGGGCACTTTCTACCCCACCTGGCATATTTTCAAGGGGTTTTGGCGCCCTGGGTCAGGGTCAACCTTGACCCTGACCTAGGTCAGGGTCAACCTCAACCCT
>MU227120.1:4156822-4201706 GCA_018584345.1 Thuja plicata | reverse complement strand
TTATAAAGGATGTCAAAACCCTAAACGGGCAACTAACTCAGAAAAGGAAACTTTCCTAAGTCTAACTAAACTGCCTAAGAGAAACTTAAGCACTAAGGAGTAATTACTAAAGATTACTCTAACAAATTTAACACACTTTAATCAAATCAAACAACAATTAATAAACAAATCTCCTTACCCTTTCCAACACTTTACACTAATCTTAACCATGCTGTCAAAATTTACATGACAAAGTCTTTTATGCCATAACCATATATCTTCATTCTTTTCCAATAAAAAGTTAGTTTCAGTAGTGTCAAGGTAGAATAGGTTACCTTTTGATTGTTCACCAGTGCTGATCAACTTTCCTGTTCCATCATAGATTCTAGCTTTTCTATTTTCAAATGTGACTCGGTGACCTGTGTTATTCAACTATGAAACACTCAACAGATTATAGTTAAGTCCTTTTACCCAATATGTAGTCTCACATTTGATTTGATTGTTCAGCATAATAGTACCTTTTCCTTTCACTTGACAGGGTGTATCATTTCCCATTCTAATAGATCCACCATCATACTGTTCAATAAATTCAAAATTTCCTTTATCTCCAGTCATGTGATGTGTACAACCACTATCAATAACCCAAATATCATGCTTACTGACTTTAGAAATAAGTGTTGTTTCTACATACCTTTCATCTTCATCTGAATCTTCCTTCAAAGATACAAATACTATCTCAATATCTTCATCACTATCAGAACCATTGTAGTTATCTTTATCTCCAACAATGTAACAAGCCTTCTTGCCTTTATTTTTGTAATCTTGGTTATCTCTTCTATCATACCGTTGGTTGCTTCTGTAGTCTCGGTCATCCTTTCTATCATTAGATCTATCATTTGTTTCATCATTCTTTTTGTTAGGGCGTCTTGCAGCAAAATGGCCAATCTCTTTATAGTTAAAACATATCAAAGGTATTTTACCTTTATATCTTCCTTTACTTTTGTGCAATCTTCTAACCATTAAATCTTCAAGTTTAGCAAGTTCCTTGTCATCACTATCACTGTCACTGTTATTTATGATTATGTGTTTGCTACTATATTTACCAATTTTCAAAGTAGACATGAATGCGGATTCCATAGATGGTACAATACTGTTGTCAAAATTATTCACCTTAAAAGAAATAAATCTTCCAACAAGACTATCAACGGTAATATTATTTCCAGGTGCAACTCTCATTTCATGTATTGTAGATACTCTTATAGAATAAATAGGCAATAGAGTTCTAAGAATCTTACTCACAATAGTGTCTTCATCAATAGTTCCACCTGCTCCTCGAATGGCATTCACAACTTCCTTAAGTCAGGTACTGTACTGTGTTATGTTCTCTCTTTTCATTTTCATGTCATCAAATTTCCTTTTAAGACCTTCATCTTTAGCTCTCAGTACATTAGCATCTCCTCCATAAACTAGTGTAATCTTGTCCCATATTTGCTTGGGAGTAGTACATGTCTTGATGTCTTCAAATTCTACATCAGTAAGTGAAGAAACAATCTCCACCATGATAAGATTATGTTCATGTTTCTCTTTCATCTGATTAACACTCAAAGGTCCAATAGGTAGAATGAATTTATATCCAGATAATTTGCAATGTTGTCTCTAATCCCTGATAGGTATAGTCTCATTCTTATTTTCCATGTTGGGAAGTTATCCTTGTTTAGCTTTGGTGCGTCTCTCTAATACATCTTGTGATCTTTAGCTTAATTCCTTCAAAACTTTCTTTTAAGCACTATATGCTCTGATACCAATTGTTAGAATAACTGAGAGAGGGGGGTGAATCAGTTAGAATCAGTTAGCTCCCAATTATCCTACAGTCCCAAACTCCTCCAGATGTATATATAAAAACATATTCAAACATATAATTTAACTTGGTGAAATGTATTCTATAATCTAAAACTTTAGTCAATAATGTTTACCAAGTGTTAGTACACTAATATTGTAATTACCAATCTAGGTCAGTAAAGTAAAGTGTAAAGTAAAATAACAATCCACAACATTCATGAACATTGAAACATAGATTTTTAACGTCAAAACCCTGCTAAGGGAAAAACCACCTCAGACCGGTAACCCAAAATATTTTCACTCTTCTGAAGTGAGTTCGGTGAAGAGCCAACACTGTTAAAGGTTACACAACACACTGTTAAATGTGACCTGGTTAGAGGATTTAAAACTAAAAGGTCTCTCTTGACCATGCATTCAATATGGGGTCAACAAGAAAACACTCAACATTCATTAGAATGCCATAATAATGACTTTTAATGTCCTACTGGGTTAAGATATTTATCTGTAACAATGGTTAAACTGATATGGTAGTGATCTGATTCAAATACAACTCTATTTTGTGGATTTTAGATCTATGCTAAGTACATAATACCTCTAATCAATTTTTTCACTTCAGTTCATCTCATACTTCATACTTGTTCTGCTCAGTAATGCTCTTTCCTCTATTTTCTCAGTGATGTCTGCAGAAAATGCTCGGTTCTATCTTTATCTAGTTTGATCAGTCATGCATAAAATTTGCATGTGCGCATTAGAGCATCATGTATATTGATAATGAATCTCTTGTCTCTTATATAGACATCATGGCTCATTTAATTTCCATCCTTCATATTTTTCCACTTAATCTCCATCATTGATTTTTTTGCTTAAACCATCCTCGGTAGTTGTGTTAAAAAAACATTTTAATCTTTGTCGTCCGATCTTCATTGAATTTTCCTAACCGTTTGATCAAAATATTTTTTTTTTAAATCTTTTTCCTAGAAATCATCAATTGCCAGCTCAACATTCTAGTTGGACTTGGTTTGATTAAATTGCTCGGTCAATACATTTTTTCTTCGGTGATCCCTTGCTTGGTTATCATTGTGCTCGGTATACATGGTGCTTTACTCGATGTTCACTATCTCTCAGTGTATACAAAACTATTCATTTATCGACCACATAAACATTGTTTGTTCCAGTTCTTCAATTCATAAAAAATGTTTTCAACCATAATGATACTCAAATAAGTTGACATCAATGAAAATACATTAACTGATAATGTTTATCATCACATCTGCAACTCGGTTCATTATCAAGAAATGACTTCAAACATACAATCAGTTGTAGTTCATCAGACTACAACTTGTTTCTAGAGAGGATTTACCCTCAAGGCTTTCTTTTATTCTCCTACTACTCCTTAGTCCTACTGCTAGACTAGATTCTCATAATTCAAACTTGACCCTTATGGGTTTTGGTTACTTTTTGTATTTTAACTATTTTGTGTTAGAATGTGAATTTGGTGCTTTTAAATGGTGTTTTCATTTATGTCAACATACTCATATCTCAACTTTTGATTGTATCAGTTTCTAGGATTGGAAGTATTGTATTGGTAATTGTATACCAATAGATTACTATATCGGTTGGAGTATCTGGTGTATCGGTGGAAGTTCTTGGCATGTTCACAGATGGTTTTTGGTCCCTCGAATCTTCATTGTGGTAGATTGTATGCTTGACAATATGTGGATGTTTGGTCTTAGCTTTGGTTTTGTAATGTGACGTTCATAACCGTTGGAACCATATGCCTTGGAGAAGGTGTTGTGTAGTGTGGCATGTTGTATTGGTTGAGGTGGTCCTCATTTCATTCCTTCCCATCATGGGAATGTTGTTGGTGTGACCTATTTCAAATTGTGTGGCTAACCTTGTGGATCTCATGGTGTTGTATAAGTAAGGCATGAACATAAGCTAGTGATGCATGTACATGTATATATACAAGTGTATGTATGTGTGGCATATCTGTGGAGCATATGCGAAGTGACTAAAAATTCATGTGAAGGAGATTTGTGTTTGTGCATAATACTCTCTAGATCTTAGAAGTAGATTCTATTCAGTTTTATATCTTCTCGCAGTGAGCCATTGTGTATTGGTAGTGAGCCTCTTAATCAGCAATGAGACGACTGACAATGAGCCTTCATGTAGTGAGCATTTCTGACAGTGAGCCTTTTTATCAAATCATCTTTCGATGTCACCCTAACAAATATTTTTACATTTCATGAGAATTAGTTTCTCCGTGGTTTTACCCATCTTAGGGTTTCCATGTAAAATCTCATGTTCTTTATTTTGGTGTTCCTGTACATTTCATGTTTATATTGATGTGGATGTTTAATGTGCTAAACTAACAAATATTAAGTTGTTATTGGGAACTATTTAAGTGCTAACCAACAGAGAGAAATATGTGTAAAGTTGTGTGGGAATATTGATCTACCCCCCCTCTCAATTATTTGACGTATTCAAAAATTGGTATAAGATCTTGGTTCCTTAGTGCAGAGCTTAACCGCTTGAGGCATATCCGATGAAACACAAATTGAATAATCCTATGTTTAATGGATCATACTACAATTCATAAAAAGATTAGATGAAAGGATACCTAGTATCGATTGGTTACAAGACATGGAAGCATGTAGAGTCAAAGTATATTCCTCCGTAGAATAGACTGGCTACACTTGATTAAATTGAGGAATATGTAGAAAATGAAAGATGAGGTATGCTATTACTAGTTCTTTATCAGAGACTAAATTGGCTAAGTTTATTTCACTAAAGACAACTTACGAAGTTTGGGAAAAGTTGAAGGAAATGATAGAGTCAAGTTATCTAAGAAGTTGACAGCTAAGAGACACTATGAGAACCTGAGAATGAAAGACGAAGAAGATATCAAAAGTTATTTTCAAATATTTGAGAGTGCAATTAATGAATTCAAGAGTCAAGGAGGCACTAGTACCGATGAGGACTTCATGGAGATTATTTTGATGACATTAATGAATAGTTACAATGAAAAAATTTCAGCAATTGAAGAGGTGTATGACCCAAAATAAGTTTACTAAAGAATAGTTTTTTGGTATCTTGGCCACATTTGAGCTAAAAATTTTTGGAGGAGATAAGAACAGATCAGAGATGGTATTCAAAGATACAAAATCAGAAGATGATCATGACGGTGATGATGAAGAAGAGTTTGAGGCTAACTTTGCAAGAAGATTGAAGAAAGGTACCGACAAGTACAAAGGTATGTTACCCCTAAAATTCTTTAGGTGTGGTAAGATTGGTCATTGGAATACTAGATGTCCTTACAAAGGTTCTAGGAAGAAGCTCAAAATATTCAATAAAAAGGCTTACTATGTGAATGAAGATGCTAGTATCTCAAATGATGAATCAGAGACTACGGATTGCTTGTTTCATTCTAAAGAAGAAGAGAAATCTAAAATTGATATCACTAACATCTATGCTAAGGCTAATGATAATGTTGAAACTTCTTTATACGCTACAAGAAATTAAAATGAATGGATAATTGATAGTGGTTTATCACATCATATGACTGGATATAAAAGTAAATTTGTATCACTTAGCAAGTATGATGGTGGCACTGTTAGATTTTGTGATGATAAGGAAACATGTATTGTTGGTAAAGGATTTATTACATTTGATGGTAATTGTTGTAGGTCAAAAATCCTTATGATTAATTTTTTTCAAGAATCATGTATTATGTTGAAGTGCATATTGAATCTCGAACTTTGAACTTCGCAGTTCACAATTCAAAGTTCAATTTCCCATTTTCCATTTTACATCCCCATAAGCATTCCTTTCAGTCAGCAAAGTTCCATAAACCACACATTTATGTGTCAATGTAATATCAAATCTTGAATCTTGAACCTCGCGGTTCAATGCTCAAGGTTCACTTTTCTAAAATGCACTTGTCACTTTGCATGCTCAACCCACGTCTTTTCCTATTTTGGCATCAATGTTTTTCACAATCTTGAACTTTGAACTTCTAATTTTTGTGTTCATAATTCAATATCTTCCCATGCGTTACACATTAGTCTGTCTCATCTATAATTTTATCAATACATGACTAAGGTATATGGGATTATGAACTTTGAGCTTCGCGCTTCACGGTTCAAGGTTCAAAATTTGAAATGCAATAATGATCAAATACTCTTGGCACGTGTCAGATCTCACTTTCCTTTAAGAGATGGGTTTCTAAAAATATAGGAAATAAATTTTAGCTCAGCAAAAGTACAGCTTGCCCGAAGAGGAAATAAATGCGATTGGATGTGGCTAGTGAAAGACGATGGAAATCATTAATTCACAACAAGCAATCATGATTACCAAAAAAGGGAAAATTAAATGTATGAATTAATTCTTCTCTAATTTCCTTTTGTGTTTTCATACAACCATTAGAAGCACATACAAAGCCGAAGCACATTGAAGGTTTTTCTCTGGAAGCAAAAAACATACAACTCTGGTGAGTTTCAAGTAACCTTCCTCATTTTCCTTTTTGGTTTTAAGAATTATATGCTGTAAGAAAGGAAATTCTAGTCTTTTCCTTGAAATCATTTATTTAAGGGTCACTATGAGTATTCCTAGTGAGTCAGCTTCTCAAACCATTTTTGTAAAGGATAACAAGTTTTCTCCTATAAGTAGTTATTTACCAGAGATGTGAAACACAATTCTTGTAAATGAAGACATAGCAGAGATTGTTCAAAGATTGAAGAATGCAAAGGCAGGAACCCTTTCAGCCAAGATTGTAGAAAGCAAACTATTGGAGGCTACTGGTTTTCTCAAGGTGACTCCGTGCCCCAAATTGGTAATGGAATGCAAAAATAGGTACGACAGGATCGAAAAATGTATTTGTCTTCCTTCTGGAGAAGTGTTGGTGTCCATCAATAGACAGGTAGTTATGTCTAATCTGAGAAACCCATCTACAGAAACTTATGTCAACTGTGAATTTGAGAAGGCTAAGAAGGAATTTCACCTTAATTTCAAATATTATAGAAATAACATAGCCAGATGGTTATTGAAAGTTGAGAGGGGGGGTTCTAGGTTACCAAAACCTCTAAAAAGAGATCATTTGATAAGAGAGGTACGTGAAATTGTAGTCATGTTAAACATATTCAGAGGTAAACCTAATGATATTATGTGGGAAGATTGGATGTATATTTTTATCCAAACCATTCTAAGTGAAGGAAGATATGCTGACTGGGCTGAGGTAATAGCAGAAAGATTTGATGAAGAGTTATCCCAGTCTGCAGAGGTATCCAATTTCTATATGTCTTCATATATGTTTTATGTTTTAGCCATTAGCAGGAATTGGGAAGGTTTTCCCCATGAACCATGGAAAGATGATATGAAGCTCTATGGATATCATTCTTATTTACAGAAGAAGAGAAATCTGGGGAATTTCTAAAGAGTACAAGATGCATTCCTAGCCAAGCTTTTTTTTGAGTTGAGAGGAAGGGAAAATTATAGAATGTCTGAAGAGGCTGTGGAATTGATTAAAATTTATGGCAGTTTCTTTATTCAATTCCCCACTTTCAGTTACTTGAGGCTAAGAGTAAGTGATCAACAATATCAACAAGTTCAACTTGTTATAGAGGCAAAAGAAGAGATTGGGGAGTGGCTGAGAGGACTTCCCATAGCTCAAGAAGCTACAGTAGTGGAAAGAGCAGCTCAAGGCCCACAAGGACCTTAATCCTAGATTCTCGACCTTATATCAGGTCCTACAGGAGAGAGGGTATTTTTGATAGATTTTATCAAGAGTTATAGAATTTTCACTTTCCAATCACCTACACCCCTAAGAAAAAAGTGAAGAGAAAACCCTGATCTCCACCTAAAATTTCCCTTGAAGCATCTTCATATCACCTTAATTTCTAGGCCCTAACATTATCTAGAACTCAAGCGCCACCTATTGTAACCATCTTCCTGAATTCAATCATGGCTCAACCTTGGAGAGCGACAGTTGGTCCTTTGAATGTGGGAGGAAACCATCCCTTACCAAAAGGGGCTAGAGATGTACTACCTAAATTATATGGTAATGGAAAATCTTTTGTAGATGACCATTTGAATGCTTTCAATACTACTTGTGGAGTTTTAGCTGTCCAACACAAAGATATGGCAATTAGGTTATTTGTGCAAACCCTTGCTGAGTCAGCTACTGATTGGTTCTACCATTTACCAAATGGTCACATTACTGATTGGAATTCTATGAAAACATCCTTTGAATCATGTTTCAAGTCTGCTGAGGATGAACACTCTCTCTTACTTCAAGTATCCCAATTAAAAAAGGAGATGCATGAACCCATGAGAGAATTCATGGCAAAATTCAACAAGATCTTATACCAAATTCCCAATGCCAAAAGACCGAATGGTGAAAATAAAAAAGGTTTCTTTGTCAATGCTATGCCACCAGACATAAGTTAATAGTTGAGATTGGATAGAGTTGCTGATCTAGTTGCAGCCCAGAACCTTGCAGTAGAAATTGAAGATGATCTAATAACAATAGGAAAGTGGAAAAGGGAAGTGCAAACATCAGCTAATCAAGCATCCACTTCTGGTTCTAATGACCCAGTAGTACAAATATTATTCAATGATATGATTTACCTAAAAAGACAGTTACCAAAATCTACTCCTGCCCCATATCAAGATATACCTCGTAGATATCCAAATCAAGGGATAGGAAATTATGGGAAATCATCAAATGTTTTACCGATTCAACAAAGACTGCAAATTGAGCCTCCTCCTACAAGAAGTAACATGTGTATTTTTATTTAACAGATGAACATGATGGAGACACATGTCCTAAAATGGTGCGGTATAAATAGTTAGAAGCTAACAAAGAGACTATCCAAGAGATCCATGTTATTGAAGAAAACTCCAGAGGACCCGACGACTCCGTAAGTTACTACTTAGAGTATGAGTCTGATTCAAAATGTGGTGGTGACATTTTAATCACTTTGGAGGAACCTTCTTGTTCAATGCTTACTAGGGGTCAACAAGGTGGAAAATTTACCAATCGTTTCTCACATCCATTTCAAAATAAAAAGGAGAAAGAGCATATGAACCAAATTAGCGGCTCAAAGGCAGGGGAAAAAGTAGAACAAGAGGTAAAGATTCTAAAAAAATTAGATCCTGAATCTTCTTTTGATTTTTTTGATTTTTTTAAATCTTCTAAAATTCATATTTCTCCTATTGAATATTTGAAGTTAAATCCCAATGAGTTGGTTAAATTAGTGGATTTTTTAAGAGGGTCTTCTCCTAAGGTTATAACTAATCAAATAAATTTTGTGTCTTCTCAAGGAATCCCCGTAAATCTTGAACCAAATAATCCTGAGAATTTTCAACCTATCGTTAGGCAAGAATCCTTAGAACCTTCTCAAATTATGGGAAAACCAGGGCCCTCTCTATGTATCTCTATTCATGCATGGTCATAAACTCAGTAACTGCATCATAGACTCAGGGGCGTCAGACAATATAATGCCCTCTTCTGTAGAAAAATCCCTAGACTTTCCCTTAACGAAGAATTTTTGTAAATGCTACTCGATGGATTGTAAACAAGTTCCATTGCTTGGTCAAATCAAGGATGCTCATGTTTCATTAGCTTCCTTCCCCAATAAAAGGTTAAAATCAACCATTCTAGTTGTTGATATACTTGCTAGCTATGGTATGTTCTTAAGTTGAACCTTCTACCAAGATTTAGGAGGTGAAATCAAATTAGATTGGTCACAAGCAATAATCCCCATTGGCAATCAAAAGGTGATCTTACAACTTGAGACCAAGTCAAAATATACAGTTTTACCATCTGAAGATCCCAGGGCCCAGATCTTATATCAAGAGATAGATTTTGCTAACTATGTGATTTTACCTGAAGATGATGTTATAGAGATAGAATCCCCTAGAAATGAAGGAATCTGGACTCTTGAGTTTGATGGAAGTTGTTCTTCCATGGGTTCTGGTGTAGGGGTGGTTCTGATATCTCCTTTTGAAGAAAAAATGTTGTTTGCTTTTAAATTGGAATTTGAAAATACTAATAACTGTTGAAAACCTAGATTTGCACCCTTAACCAAGCTCTCGTAGTCTTGGTAATCTAGTGTAACATGGGAATCATTTCCAAGTGTGGGACCTTTTCTAACTAAAATGAGACCTCTAGATTCTAGGCCGGTTCCTGTTGATATGTCACCCTAATTTACTTCTTAACATGAAAGTAAATTCTTGAGGGAAAAGGGATAGAAGGAATGCATGAAAGGGAAATAACTAAAAGAAAATTATCCTACTAGGTGATACACCGAAGGTAACTTGGATCATAACACATTGACTAATCTTAGCATGAAACCTTGGATCTAATAGAACACAACCCTCTAGATAGGCTTGCATAAGTATTTCATAGAGAGGTCTGAGATAAACAGAGGCTATTCAGGGAAAGAAGTAATTTCAAAAACAATAGCATATTCACTATAAGTAGACATAGACTATGACTTGCAAACAAACATCCACTTCTACAATCAGGCACAGGAATGAGACAAAATGACAGGGGACTGAAGAATATCCACAAACTCATATAAATCAGATCATCCACAATAGTACACAATATTGAAGAAAGAAAGAGGGATCAGGAATTCCATTATTTCTCTGAAAAATCATTCAATATATTCTAATTCAGTAAGAGAAATCAAGACAAGAAAGCCCATGGATAGAGAAAATGTCACAAAAAGCCTTTGCAATATCTGAATATCAATGAAAGATTACAGACTGTAAAAGTCAGAGGGCAGAAAAAATGCCACGAATAACTTCTAAGTAAGGAAAACTCTGAGCTCTAAAAGCTCTCAAAAATGATATATATACTCCCTAGCACATAGGCTTGGAGTCCAAAAGAAGGATTAGGGTTACATTACAATAAGTTTACTTTGAACACCAGAAACCCTAACTGTCCCATATATCAGAAGAAACTCTAAGATTATCCATCAAAGATCAGATACATCTTTGAAAAGTAGCTTTGTTATAATGAAAATATCTGAGAAAAGGGTGGTGAATCTGATATGAAAGAAGACCAGTCAAAATACATGTAATGAAATCTGATTAGGAAGCCCTGTTTGGGTCAATTTGGCCTTTACTATTCATAGAGAATATTGTCAGAAATCAGATTGCCCCTTCAAAAAAAGCTAACTTAATCCTTACTCCTCCTGAAAGGTCACCTCTTATCCATCTAACCTCTGCCAGTCAGCTTCCATTACTGTTCAAATTTGATCTGCAAAGATATTTTGAATTTAAAATATTAAAAAAAAAATGGTCATTTGGCACCATAATTTTCTTTTATCGGACGACCGAGGTTGAGACCTTGTTTCCTTTTAAATGAGAACCGTCGGATCATCTTTTCTTTGTCTTTGACCTACTTAGTCCATGCCATGTCCCTTCCCTTAACCGCCAGCCAACCACAGTTATCTTTTCTTTTTAAGTCGCCAGGTCTCCTGAGTTTTCATTAACTACAGCTTAGATCTAGAGACCCCGTGACTGTCGTAGATCTTGGCTTTGATCAAACAATAATCGCTAGATCTCCTGATCACTATGGAATATACCCTTTGTCTTTGAGACCTAGTGACTAAGGAAATCTCCTTATCACATGAACATTAGGCATATTTGCACCTTGACTGGCGATCCCTTGACTGACCATGAAGGTTCAGGTCCATGCTGCCACTTGTCAACCTTGCACTGGCTTCTATTTGCTTGATCAGCTCTGAGAATGCACCAACTGTATTTCCATATCAGACATCCTTTTCTTTTGAATCAAGAGACTACACGACTATCTCTTCAGTCATGAAATTGGAAGAAATTTTTGACCTTTTGACTGAGATCAGGCGATCACCTAACCATCATTGATTCCTTCGTTCCTTCATCCGATGACCCTCCCTTAATCTCATAATATTCAGGGTAAACCCTAATTTATATCAAGACTTGGCAACCAAGGGGAAACACTAACCTATCATAGACTAAAGTTTTTACCATGGTTTAGGAAGTATAAAGGGTCGTAGGATCTCATGAAGATTCGCCAACTCAAGGTTTAAACAAGTGATAACCCGACTAAGGTATTAGTTGCTTAATCGCTTGAAGTAAAAGAGTAAACATAGAACATGAAGCGATACCTCGACTGACCAATGAGATAAAAGGAACATGGAAAACTCAACATTTTAAGTGACCAAAAAAGATAATGAAAAAACATAAGATAGCTAGGGTTTTCATTACAACGGTCACTTTTTCAAATTATAACAGTCATCCCTTCCAAATTTTAAGGGTTTCTTAGTACAGAGACATACTACATGGAACAAAGCAAACATTAAGACTAAAAAAGATATCCAATACACAACAAGGACTAGAAAAATTACCAAATCTTTGGCACAGGCTGGGCTCTACCCTTGTGGGAGCCTCATTAATCCCACCTATCCAATTTTGAATAGTTATGAAAAATTGGATAACATTTTGGTGATTTTTGCAGTATGTCTGCCTGCTAGACATTGAAAACCAATGGCCTTTGAAACATTCCATTGGGCATGGAGTCATTTCTGTGAACAAAACCTTCCTCTGACAGAGAAACCAATCTAAAGAAAAACTTATGTGCACGGGCACTTCTTGAAAAGCTGGGAAATTAGACTAGAAAGCTTTGAAGGAAAGCTGGAGATCTAATATACCCCAAGCTAACCAGTGAAACAAAATTGGTTAAACAAAACCATTCATTGGATTGTTAAAGCAGATGCCTTTTCTGATTAAAACACTTTGTAGCACATGCATAAGGACAATTACAAGTATACAAGGCATGTATAGATTTTTCAAACAATAATAAGCTGCCTCTACAAAAATGAGATCAGATTCACTTACCTCAATCTGATCATGTGAAGGTACCTGAGCAAACTCCATTTGGGATAGGTATCTAATAGGGCAGCCCCTTGAGATTTTGAAGGTGGAAACCTTCTTGCTAGCATCTTCCTTCTCTTCATGGTTGTCCTCTTTCACTATGGAAATCCATGTCATCTCTTCCTTAATGGTCAAAAAAATGTCATCTTCTTCCTTTAAACCAGCCAAAAGCTCATCAAAGCTATCAAGATCTAGAAGATCTAAAATTGGCTACAAATTTTGCTTAGGTGGTAGGTTCCTTGAAAGAGAGTAATCCAAAAATGGATCTTCCATAGCAGGCACACAACTCTGAATTCCCATTCCAAGGAATAGGGGTTCATCATCCAGCCCTTCAGAAAAAATCCCTATGATCTCTGAAAAATCATACTCTTCAAAGCCTTTATCAATGTTCTCCTCTTTCTGCTAAAAATTTTCAGGGGTAGTTATGAAAATAACTTCATCATCCTTCTCAATGAAATCAAGGAGCTCATCCACCAAGGTCATATCATCTTCTTCGATACCCACCATCTGCTGATGTTGCACCTTTTTCCCTAATTGATTTTTTGTCACAAGAAATGACACAGTCTTCGCTTCCTCACCAACAAAGATGGGCAGCCCCTCAAATAGGTTCACCAAGATATCAGCTTGAATATCCATCTCTACCATCTCATTTTTTGATCCAAGTTCATCATAGTCCTCATTGAGCTCTGAAGTCTCTAACCTCATCTCTTTCACATCATCATAGAGAAGCTCATCTACCACAATCTCTTGCCATGATACTAAGATAGTACCCTTGAAAAGGATTGGAATTTGACAACCAGGAGGCAAAGATGGCCATTGACATAGAGGCTCATCACCCTAAGAAACAATAGAAGCCTCTTGGGATGAATCATTTCCTTGGACAAACTGCCCCTGCAGATTAGTGGACTGATCTTCAATCATAGGTTCTTAGACAAAAGCCTTTGCCTTGAAGCTTGGAATATGCAGTTGAAGGGGATTAAGGAAAGACATAGAAGGCATATCTATCATGAGTCTTGGTAAGTCAAAGCCTGCACCACCTTGGTGATGCTCCTTTGCGGTCACCCTTGTTGCAACCACCTCTCTAGGCTGTTGATGTTCAAGAGGCAGATGCAAGTGCTCTGTTGGATTTTGTGCTTCCAGAAGATCCTTGAAGCTTGGAAATGAATGCCTTGTAGGATCCTCATGCATATGGTGTAGGAGAAAATGATACCTCCAATTTGGAATCTCAGGGCCAAGGGGTTCCCTTTCAGCAATTTGAGCTTTCAACTTTGCAGACATAATTTCAGCTTGGCGATTGAGCTCCTCTTCAAATTTCCTCCCTTGAAGCATCCCAATCTCAGGGATATATTCTTGCAAGTTCATTGATTCATGGTAGGGGGTTGACCCTTGAAGGTATCCTTGAGTTTCCATATCTTTCTGCTCATAGGCTTGAGTTTCCATATCTTGCTGCGAATTCTTTATCTCAGATACTTGCTTGACCATGTCAAGCATTTTAACCTTTATCTTTTCTTGTTCTCTTACAAAATTTGAGGTCTGAGGCTGCTGCCAATTGGGCTGAGAAGGGGGAGGGGGTGGGAGGTAAGCATGGTGAGCCAATTGCCTATGCATTAGCATCTCTTGTTTTTCCTTTAATGCCCATGGGTCTTCTCTTGGGAGGGCCTTCTCATAATCTCTCGCAAGAGCATAATCATTTGGGGCATGTTGGATATATTGGTGGCCTTGTATAGTATGGAAGCTTGGGGTAAAAGTAGGCCTTGGAGGGCTTTGGTATGGCTGATGACTAGCCCACTAAAAACTATTATCATAATAAGAAGGAGAGTAACCTAACTGTCCATAGTAACTTGACATGTCTACTCATATAGTTAGCTAGAATTTTAAAATATGTAAAAACTTGGAATATACTAGCACTTTGATCTTTGAAACCAGTAGACCTTTGGAGTCGCTAGATATGCAGTAGAATGACCTCTTCTAGGCCTGAATCATGTCATCAGCATATCAGTGATAGCATGACTTGGAAGGTAAAATTCTTTATGGAGTTCCACCGGGCGTGCCAGAATTATTGAACACCTAGATTTGCACCCTTACCCAAGCTCTTATAGTCTTGGTAATCTAGTGTAACATGGGAATCATTTCCAGGTGTGTGACCTTTGCTAACTTAAATGAGACCTCCATATTCTAGGCTGGTTCCTCTTGATATGTCACCATAATTTGCTTCTTAACATGAAAGTAAATTCTTGAGGGAAAAGGGATAGAAGGAATGCATGAAAGGGAAATAACTGAAAGAAAATTATCCTACTAGGTGATACACCGAAGGTAACCTGCATCATAACACATTTACTAATCTCAGCATGAAACCTTGGATCTAATAGAACACAACTTTCTAGATAGGCTTGCATAAGTATTTCATAGAGAGGTCTGAGATAAACAAAGGCTATTCAGGGAAAGAAGTAATTTCACAAACAATAACATATTCACTATAAGTAGACACGGGCTATGACCTGCAAACAAACATCCACTTCTGCAATCAGGCATAAGAATGAGACAAAATGATAGGGGACTGAAGAATATCCATAAACTCATCTAAATCATATCATCCACAATAGTACACAATATTGTAGAAAGAAAGAGGGCTTAGGAACTCCAATATTTCTCTAAAAAATCACTCAAAATATTCTAATTTAGTAAGAGAAATCCAGACAAGAAAGCCCAGGGATAGAGAAAATGTCACAAAAATCCTTTGCAATATCTAAATATCAATGAAAGATTACAGACTATAAAAGTCAGAGGGCAGAAAAATGCCACAGATAACTTCTAAGGAAAACTCTGAGCTCTAAAAGCTCTCAAAATTGATATATACACTCCCCAACATGTAGGATTGGAGTCCAAAACAATGATTAGGGTTACATTACAATAGGTTTACTTTGAACAATAGAAACCCTAACTGTCACATCTATTAGAAGAAACTCTGAGATTATCCATCAAAGATCAGATACATCTTTGAAAAGTAGCTTTGTTATAATGAAAATCTCTGAGAAAAGGGTGTTGAATCTTATATGAAAGAAGACAAGTCGAAATACATGTAATGAAATCTGATTAGGAAGCCCTATTTGGGTCAATTTGGCCTTTACTATTCACAAAGAATATTGCCAGAAATCAGATTGCCCCTTCAAAAAAAGTTGACTTAACCCTTACTCCTCCTAAAAGTTTGCCTCTTATCCATCTAACCTCTGCTAGTCGGCTGCCATTGCTGTTCAATTCTGATCTACAAAGATATTTTGAATTTAAAATATTAATAAAAAAATGGTCATGTGGTGCCATCCTTTTCTTTTATCGGGTGGCCAAGGTTGAGACCTTGTTTCATTTTAAATGAGAGCCCTCAGATCATCTTTTCTTTGTCTTTGACCTGCTTAGCCTGTGCTGTGTCCCTTCCCTTAACCGCTAGCCGACCACAATTATGTTTTCTTTTTAAGTCACCAGGTCTCCTGAGTTTTCATTAACCGTAGCTTAGATCTAGCGACCCCACAACTATCATAGATCTTGGATTTTATCGAACAATGATCGCTAGATCTCTCGATCACTATGGAATATACCCTTCATCTTTGAGACCTAGCGACTAAGGAAATATCCTTATCGCATGAACATTTGGCATATTCACACCTTGACTAGCGATCCCCTGAATGACCATGAAGGTTTGGGTCCATGCTACCACTTGTGAACCTTGCACTAGCTTTTGTTTGCTTGATCAACTCTGACAATATGCGAACTATATTGCCACATCAGACATCATTTTCTTTTGAATCAAGAGACTATGTGACTATCCCTTCAGTTGCAAAATCAGGAGACATTTTTGACCTTTTGACTGAGATCAGGCAATCACCCAACCATCATTGATTCCTTTGTTCCTTCATCTGATGACCCTCCCTTAATCTCATAATATTCAGGGTAAACCCTAATTTATATCAAGACTTGGCAACCAAGGGGAAACACTAACCTATCATAGACTAAAGCTTTTACCATGGTTTAGGAAGTATAAAGGGTCGCAGGATCTCATGAAGATTTTCCAACTCAAGGTTTAAACAAGCGATAACCTGACTGAGGTATTAGTCACTTAATCATGTGAACTAAAAGAGTAAACACATAACATGAAGTGATACCATGACTGACCAATGAGATAAAAGGCACATGGGAAACTCAACATTTTAAGTGACAAAAAAAGGTAATGAAAAAACATAAGATAGCTAGGGTTTTCATTACAACAGTCACTTTTTCAAATTAATATAATAGTCATCCCCTCAAAATTTTAAGGGTTTCTCATAGCAGAGACATATTGCATGGAACGAAGCGAATAGTAACATTGAAAAAGATATCCAATACATAACAAGGACCAGAAAAATTACCAAATCTTTTGCACAAGCTGGGCTCTACCCTTGTGGGAGCCTCATTGAACCCCACCTATTCAATTTTGAATAGTTTTGAAAATTTGGATAACAATAACATGACTGAATACGAAGCATTACTGCTTGGTATTCAAGAGGCAAAAAGGAAGGGTATTAGAATTTTGAAAGCTAGGGGAGATTTTGAGTTGATCATGAAATAGGTGAGAGGGATATATGAAATAAGAAATGAGGGGATGAAGCATTATAGAAATAGAGTTTAGGATGAGATCAAGGGTTTTGAGGCATTTTCAATCAAAGCGGTGCCTAGAGAATTGAATTCAAGAGTATATCTCCTAGCTAGCTCTGCAACATTGTTAATCCCTCATCCTGATTTTGAAAAAATCATTACACTATAGAGCTAGTCCATCGACCTAGCATGCTGGATAATGCTAATTCTTGGGAAGTTTTCAATGATGACGCCCATGTGTTGACTTTCCTATAGGGTATTAAAAAATTCTCTTTAATATTTTTTGAGGGTTCAGAGTTCAAGTGTCAGGAGTTCTGTGCAGACGAAGGAATTGATGAAGAGGAAGGTATTGTGTAGTTAAAAGGAAATCATATTCCTAAAGGTCTCATAATGATGGAGAGCCTGTTCAACCGCAAAGATTGTTTTATAGGCCAAATTAAAGGAACCAGCAACAAGCAATCTGGTGACTTTGAGAAAATAAATATAGGTGATAATGAGAATCCCATGTATGTGAATCTAGGCACATGTTGTAATTCTGAAGAGAAAGTTGTGTTTAAAAAGTTACCAAAGGAGTTCAAAGATGTGTTTGCATGGTCATATGAAGACCTGAAAGATTTTAGAAATGCACAGTTTCAACATCACATTCCATTGAAGTCTGGTGCCAAGCCCTTTAGACAAGAGTTGAGAAATTATAACCCCAGGGTAGCCGATGCCATTTTTACAAAAGTTGATAAGATGCTGAGTGCTAGAATAATATACCCAATTCATCATTCAACTTGGGTAGCGAACATAGTGCCAGTTTGTAAGAAAAAAAAAGAAATTTGAATCTATGTGGACTTTAGAAATCAGAATCAGGCTAGTCTGAAATATAGCTTTGCCCTTCCCAATATGGATCATATTTTGTAGATGGTTGCAGGCTCTTAAATGATGTCTATGTTAGATAGTTTTTAAGGATATAATCAAATCAGTGTAGACCCTAGCGATCAGCATAAGAAAACTTTTACTACACCTTGGGCAACATTTGCATATAATTTAATGCCTTTTGGCTTGATTAATGCAGGTGCCACTTTTCAGCGGGCCATGAACTCCTCTTTCGGTCATTTGATGAATAAAATTATTGTGGTATATCTTGACGATATGACCATCTTTTCTTGTAGAATAAAGAAACATTCAAAAGATTTAAGACTTATTCTCTAGGAGTGCAAAGACCAAGGGATATCACTCAACCCTAAAAAATCTATTTTCTGTGTGACTGAAGGTAGGTTATTGGGTCATGTAGTGTCGAAAGAAGGAATGAGGATTGATCCTGAAAGAGTACGAGAAATTCAAAAGCTATGTTTTCCTTCAAATAGGAATAGGATAAGGTCTTTCTTTGGGTAGATTAACTTTTTGAGAAGATTTGTACCTGAATTTTCAGAAACAACCCAGCCTATGGTAAGCTTGCTAAGTGAAAAAAAGAAGTTTCAAATGGACTGATGAGTCCAAAAGATCTTTTGATGAATTTAAGAAAGAAATTGCTCAAGCTCCAGTCATTGCTCATCTGAATTTTTAGAAGGATTTTGTAATACACTGCTACACCTCAGAGCATACCATGTCAAGCGTCCTGTTGTAGAAATATGAAGCAGGTGAGGATGTTCCTATTTCCTTTATGAGTGTGCCATTGAAGAAACACAAGCTAAGGTACTCTCCCATAGAGAAGAAAGCTTTTGTAGTAGTAAAAGCTGTTAAAAAATTTTGATACTACATTCTGCATTCTCATTCTATAGTTTATGTCCCAAATTTGGCTGTCAAGAGCATCCTAACTTAGCAGGAGGTCTCTATGAATAACAGAGCAACATGGGTGGAAAAAGTGCAAGAGTTTGATTTGGAAATCAAACCTACCAAATTGATAAGGGGTCAAGGTCTTTGCAAGATGATCGTAGAAAATGATGAAGAATCAAGAAAAATAATCCCTTTATCTTTGTTCACAGGACTAAAAGATGCCTGATTCTCTAATGTGGCCTTTTATTTAACATATGGAGAATGTTCAGATCATCTCACTGCAAAGGAGCAAAGGAATTTGAAATTAAAAGTGGCCAAGTATGTTATAGTTGATGATGTATTATACAAATGAGGATTAGATGGGATGTTCCTCCGGTGTGTAGATGAATATCAGCAAAAGAAACTGCTTCAATCCTTTCACAATGAAGCTTGCTGCGAATATTTCTCATCCTCGGCAACAAATTTCAAAATACTGAGGAATTGTTACTATTGGCCAGGGATGTTCAAGGACGCTTACAAATGGGTGGCACAATGTGAGAAATGTAAGTTATTTTCTGGGAAGGCCCATTTGGCCGCTTTGCCATTAAGGCCTGTAGTTATTGAAGAACCTTTCAAGCAGTGGGGCATAGATTTTGCAAGGCCTACAAACCCTCCTTCAAGCACGGGTCACAATCATATTATTACCACAATAGAATACTTTACAAAATGGGTAGAAGCCATACCCATGAGAAAGACCACTTCAGAAATAGTCCGTTCCTTCCTGAAAGAGAATATTTTGGTGAGATTTGGAGTTCTGGCGAAGATAGTGGCAGACAACGCGCAAAAATTTTCTTCTTATGAAATGCAGTTATTCTATTATGATAATGGGATTCAGTTGTCACACTCGTTTGACTACTTTCCTTAGGGTAACGGCCAGGCCGAATCAACTAACAAGAATTTGATCACTATAATGAAAAAGTTAATTGACGACAATGCCAAAGATTGGCACAAAAGGTTGCACGAAGCACTATGGGCTAATCGCACTTCACCCAAACAACCTATAGGAATATTGCCTTTAGAGCTGGTATATGACATAGAGGCTCAACTTTCTCTTCCATTAGAACTGGCTGTTGCTAAGTTACAGAAAGTGATTGAGGACCAACATTTTCAAAATGCCTTGGAGAAAAGAATCATGTACTTGTGCAATATTGAAGAAGAACGGGAAAATATCGTAGACCACATTACCAGTCACCAAGCTAGGGTGAAGAAAATATTTGATAGAAGGGCTCGACATCGGAAGTTCATGACAGGAGATAAAGTTTTTTTGTGGGAAAAAAGGCAGGAACCTTGAGGAGCACACAACAAATTTTAATCATTGTGGAAGGGCCCCTTTGAGATAAGCCAAGAGCTCAGTCCTAACTATTTTAAACTAAAATATGCTAATGGAAAAAAAACCTTTTCCTTTAATGGGAAATATCTCAAGCTTTATGAGCTGTAAGTAGCTGGTATTTTGTGTACATAAGTTTTGTTGTTCTTTAGGTTAGGTTTCCTTGTTAGTAGGCTTAGTTTTGTGTGGAACTAGAGACTTTTGGAGTTCTTTGTTTCATCCCTCATGGTCCTATCCCTAGTTGGAGCCACCTATTGTAGGTAAAAAAGCCTTATGATTAATTTTTTTCAAGAATCATGTATTATGTTGAAGTGAATATTGAATCTTGAACTTTGAACTTCGCAGTTCAAAGTTCAAAGTTCAATTTCCCATTTTCCATTTTGCATCCCCGTAAGCATTTCTTTTGGTCAGCAAAGTTCCATAACCTGCATGTTTATGTGTCAATGTAATATGAAATTTTGAATCTTGAACCTCATGGTTCAATGTTCAAGGTTCACTTTTCTAAAATGTACTTGTCGCTTTGCATGCTCAACCCGTGTCTTTTCCCTTCTTGGCATCAGTGTTTTTCGCAATCTTGAACTTTGAACTTCTACTTTTTGTGTTCATAATTCAATATCTTCCCATGTGTTACACATTAGTTTGTCTCATCTATAATTTTATCAATACATTACTAAGGTACATGGGATTATGAACTTTGAACTTCGTGCTTCACGGTTCAAGGTTCAAAATCTAAAATGCAATAATGATCAAATACTCATGGCACATGTTGGATCTCACTTTCCTTTAAGAGATCAGTTTCTGAAAAGATGGGAAATAAATGCCAGCTCAACAAAAGTAGAGCTTGCCCAAAGAGGAAATAAATGTGGTTGGACGTGGCTAGCGAATGATGATGGAAATCATTAATTCGCAGCAAGCAATCATGATTACCAAAAAAGGGCAAATTAAATATATGTATTAATTCTTCTCTAATTGCCTTTTCTATTTTCATACAACCATTGGAAGCACATATAGAGCTAAAGCACATTGAAGGTTTTTCTCTGGAAGTGAAAAACATATAACTCTGGTGAGTTTCAAGTAACCTTCCTCATTTTCCTTTCTGGTTTTAAGAATTATATGCTGTAAGAAAGGAAATTCCAGTCTTTTCCATCTCTTTTCCTTGAAATCATTTATTTAAGGGTCACTATGAGTAGTCCTAGTGAGTCAGCTTCTCAAGCCATATTTGTAAAGGAGAACAAGTTTTCTCCTATAAGTAGTTGTTTACCAAAGTTGTGAGACACAATTCTTGTAAATGAAGACATAGCAGAGATTGTTCAAAGATTGAAGAATGCAAAGGTAGGAACCCTTTCAGCCAAGATTGTAGAAAGTGGACTATTGGAGGCTGCTGATTTTCCTGAGGTGATTCCATGCCCTGAATTGGTAATGGAATGTAGAAAGAGGTACGACATGATTGACAAATGTATTTGTCTTCCTTCTAGAGAAGTGCTGGTGTCCATCAATAGACAGGTAGTTATGGCTGCTCTAAGAATCCCTTCTACATAAACTTATGTCAACTATGACTTTGAGAAGGCTAAGAAGGGATTTTACCTTAATTTCAAAGATTATAGAAATAACATAGCCAGAGACTGGTTGTTGAAAGCCAAGAGGGGGGGTTCTAGGTTACCAAAACCTCTAAAAAAGGATCATTTGATAAGAGAGGTACGTGACATTGTAGTCATGTTAAATATATTGAGAGGTAAACCTAATGATATTATGTGGGAAGACTGGATGTATATTTTTGTCCAAACCATTCTAAGTGATGGAAGATATGTTGACTAGGCCGAGGTAATAGCAGCAAGACTTGATGAAGAGTTATCCCAGTCTGCAGAGGCATCCAAATTTTATGTCTTCATATATGTTTTATGTTTTAGCCATTAGTAGGAATTGGGAAGGTTTTCCCCATGAACCATGGAAAGATGATATGAAGATCTATGAATATCATTCTTATTTACAGAAGAAGAGAAATGCGGGGAATTTATGAAGAGTACAAGATGCATTCCTATCCAAGCTTATTTTTGAGCTGAGAGGAAGGGAAAATTATAGAATGTCTGAAGAGGCTATGGAATTGATTAAAATTTATGGAAATTTCTTTATTCAATTCCCCACGTTCAGTTATTTGAGGGTAGGAGGTTTTAGTGGTAAACCTATGAAGCTTCGACAATATTTCTTGGATAAATATATTCTGATAGGAGTAGGTTCCTTCTTCCCTTTTGATATAGGGAATTATCATTTTAGATTAACACATGCTATGTCCTCCCCTGATGCCGAACTAAAGGCGATCAATCTCCCTTCTTATCAAAGTTGAAGCTATTTTGATAGCAATAAATTCATGGAAAATCATTTCAATGTAGATGCCACTTTTCTACATCAGCCAGATTTAGAAGATTTTTGGGTGGACTGTATATATGATTTTGAGGTTGTAAAGAGGCTACATTCCAATTTTACATTGAGCCAAATTGTCACCTTGCGAATCCCTTTTAAAATTAAAGGATTTGGAACTGATGATGAAGTTGATTTTATAGAACCTGAATATATGGAATAGAATAATGAAGCAGTAGCCAAAAAAGAAGATTGGGGAAGAGAAGAAGTATAGGATTTGAGTGATAATTCTCATGAGGTTTTCAAAAGAATAGACAAGTGGCTAAAAGAAATGAGCAAGAAGAAGAAGAAGCAAGAGAATCCTAATTCAGTAACCAAGAAAAGCACAAGAATTTCAAAACTCATAACTTCCTCTACCCATACTAACAAAACTGAGAAACTACTTCCTGCAGGTGAATCTAAAACTGGAATAAAAGAGCATCTTGAAGAAGAAAAGTCAATTCCTGCACAATCCGCAAGGACCATGAGAGATAGGAGAAAAAGGAAGGAAATTATAGATATGGTCCCCTGCATTGTAATTGACCCTGAGGCGAAAGGAAGTGAGTCATAGCCTTGAAAGAAACTCAAAATGGACAAGAGCCCAGTCAGTCCTTCAAAAACTCAATCAATAGGAGAAGGTCAACAAGATCTATCAATATTAAACACTCCTACAAATGATTCTACACCAAAAAGCCCAAACTGGCTAGATTTATCAGTCAACAAGAAAAGGAACATTGTTCCTATCTCAGCCCCTATTGGAGATTTGGTCAGCAAAAAAGTTGCAAAAAATGCCGCGAGTCAAGAAACTGAAGGTGGAAGCAATGGTTGATGTGAATGCTAAAACAGGTCACTGGATGGCAGAAATCTTCAAGCCAAGTTTAGATAAAATTAGTGATGAAGTCACAGAGAAGGATTTTCATGTGGAAAAGATAGATCTAGGAATGTCCACCAGGGCCACCAACTTGAATATTCTAAACTCAACGAATAAAAAGATCAACCATCATGTACAGAAGGATGCAAAAGACAAGATGAGATTGAAGCAGGCTCTTTGTGAAATGGCCAAATACATTCAACAACTTCACAATTCCGTACCTCAACCACTCTCGATAGTCTCATTTGACCTAGATATCAAGTCTCTAGAGAATCATAAATTCCTAGATTAGTTTCACAAGGACAGGTCCATATCAAAGGCCTTCTTCATCTGGATGGATAAGGTAACCAAAGAAATTACTAAATTTTCTTGTGATTTTTCTAGCTTGATAGAAAAATATGAACATTTATTAAAGATAGTTGAAGGAGATGTGGATCTTTCGAGAAAGGAAAAATAGCAATTGGAGATTGAAGTACACAACATGGAAGATGTTTATACTTACGGTATAAACAAGTTTCTCTCTAAAAAATTAGTGCCAGGGATCGATGAGAATTCACTATTTATTGTTAAGATGAATATGGAATGGGAAGGCGCACTGTATGAACAAGCCATCAAGGAATCATCCTAGATAATTGAAAACTAGATTAGTTCAAGGGAGATCATGCATGTGTAAAATGAATATACAGGAAAAATCATTGGACTAGAAAATGAGGCTAGCAGTGAAATGACCAAAATACTTGCTTGTTTCAACCAAAAGGTGGAAAAAATGAAAGCTGCTAAAGAAATTGGAATGAAAGATCATTCAATTTTAGCTCATGTGGAGTCAACAGTGGTCTAGGGTTATGAACAAATGAAAATCTTTGAAGACAAGTCCCAGCAGATGCAAAATTTCAAGAATGTTTGGCTGCAGAGGTTTGAAGCAGTTTCCAAATCGAATCAAGAACTGAGGAAGAGCTTCACTGCGGCATTTGAGGAGTGGAAAACTAAAAAACATGTCACCAAAGAACATAATGGAGCTGGAATTGGCCTATCGGCCAATTATTTTTCTAGATATTTTTTCTATTTTGTTTGTTTCCGAAGGTTTTTTCTATCTTTAGGGCAATTAGTTATTGAAAACTGAATCAAGCCCTACATGGCTATATAGGTTACTTTTGATGACCAAGTGAGGGTCGGTTCTTTGGAAAAGAAAACTTTTCAATAGTATCTGTTTTGTTTAAGTTATCTCTATGGTGGTTAAACTATAAATTCTGAATATATGAATATATTATCAGTTGGTTATATAAGTAGATCTTGGTATTTTCATTGATCAGTTGGTCTATTGAAGTGTATGATTTTGGTTTCAGTCAGAATTAGATGAGTATATTACCATAATTTGCAAGTATATCTCAGAATTTAGTCAGTAATCCTTTTTTAAAGATTTGATATCTTTATGATTCAACCATTCTTAATTTATTTGTCTATTTAAGATTTGAGTCAGTTGGCTCAAATATCTTAAATATTTTAAAATCTCAAAATAGTTAGCCATTTATCTATGATGAATGTGAATTGCAACCTTTCATACTTTCTGGTCAAAAGTGTATCTTGAAATAAATTCTTTCTTAATAAAGGTTATTATAGATTGATCATTTTATAAGGTAGTTGTTCCTTTAAAATAGAGAGTGTATTTGTGAGTGACTCACTCAACTGTTAGTGCATTTTTCCTTCTGCATTCAGGGTATAAGAGTCTTTAATTGCTATTTTTCAAAGGGAAAAATTTCTTCACTAACAGTAAGAATAATACTAACAATGTCTATTATGTGAAAGATTTGTATCACAATATTTTGAGTGTTGGAAAGATGTGTGAGAATGGACATGATGTTATTTTTAAGGATGAAGGATATGAAATTAGAAAGATATGTGGAGATGAAATTTATATAGGGAAGAGAATGAGAAGAAATATGCACCAGCTAGAAGGAGCATTTGAAGGAAGTTGCTTGTTATCTTAGACCAATAACAATTGGCTCTGGCATCGAAGGACATGTCACATTAATTATGATAATCAAATGAAGATAATCTCATCTCATGTAGTGAGAGATTTACCTAGACCACGTAAACTGGAAAACATCATTTGCAAGAGTTGTCAAGAAGGGAAGTATAGAAGAGAGTAGTTCAAGGTAAAATATCATTCATCTACCCGTGTGCTGGAGAAAGTGCAC
Source organism: Thuja plicata (assembly GCA_018584345.1). Classification (NCBI taxonomy): domain Eukaryota; kingdom Viridiplantae; phylum Streptophyta; class Pinopsida; order Cupressales; family Cupressaceae; genus Thuja; species Thuja plicata. The sequence continues at coordinate 4,175,755 of MU227120.1, read as the reverse complement.
ACTGATCTCTGTGGCTCGACCAGAATAATAATTTTTCAAGGTGAAAGGTATTTTGTACTATTCATTGATGATTATTCAAGGATGACATGGGTTTCATTTCTTAGAGAAAAATCTGAAGTATTTGAGAAATTCAAGATATTCAAGGCTAGAGTTGAAATTGAATTTGGTAGAAACACTAAGTGTTTGAGATTTGATAAAGGTGGAGAATTTACGTCTGATGCATTTGAAATTTACTGTGAAAAGAATGGTATATATTAGGAGACAATTTTCAACAACAAGAACACCGCACCATAATGGTGTTGTGGAGAGGACGAATTGGATGTTTTAGGAAGAAGCTAGAACTACATTGAGAGAAATAAATCTATTAGATATCTAGTGGAAAGAAGCAGTGCATACTGCTATATATACACTCAATAGAGTTTTGTAGCGGAGAAAGTATGGCAAGGCTTCATATGAGTTATGGAATGGAACAGTACCAACAACTCAGTATTTCAAGATTTTTGGTAGAAAGTGTTACACATAGAAAGATGAAGAGAATCTTAGAAAATTTGATAGCAGGGCTAATGAAGGAAAATTCTTGGGCTATTCTTCTAGAAGCAAGGTGTATCGGTGCTACAATAAAAGATTGAACAAACTTGTAGAAAGTGTGAATGTGAAGGTTGATGAATATTTTCAAAATGTTTATAAAAGGAACATTGATTATGAATCTGATGTAGAAGAATAGAGAAAATAATACACGAAAGAGGAAGATGACATTCAACCAACACTAACACCAAAACTGACGTCCAATACTAAGAAACCAAGGTATGTGTAGAAGCATCATTCAAAAAATCAGATTATTGGAGATAAGAAAAGAGGTGTTGTTACTGTTGGTGCCCAAAAATGATGGTTTGGATTTCATATGGACTTGCCAATATAATGCTTGGAAACCCAATTGTTTTTGCCAACAAACAAGTTCGACCAAATGGAGATTTGAACTTCTACGATTCTGTCTCTGCAAAGCCAAGGCTGGTAGGCCTGTTCCTTAAACAAATCTATTGATTCAAAGGCTTTTTATAGCAGATAAATGAATATAAAACTTGCGGATTCTCTCAAGGTGTTAAATAAACTTAAGAGGAATCAAATTGTAAGTATCTTAATCAATAGTACATTGAATGTTGAAAAAATTGAAATGCTTTGATTAATAGTAAATGTTTGAAAAAATGTATATAAAATGAAGTAGATCAAAGGAATAAAATATCACAAACTTTGAACAATAAATTGAATGACTATATTCCGATTATTGATAAGATTAGTGCCTCACTCGTACTTGGGCAATAGAGTCAATTCTATATTAATCCTACATACACCTCAGAGATAGTTTTAATAAATTGTATAAAACAAGACCATCATTTCAATGGATTCTACATGAATTATAATTGAAACCAAATTATACAGTTAGTTCTACTGAATTTAACTCTGTCTTTGAGAGACCAATAAAATAGAGGAAAGTTTGTCAACTACACCTTTCAACTGATGATTAAACTGTATATATATTTCAAATTACAAATAACGTGAGAATTCAACACAATGAACAATCTATCTAAATAGATTTATTTGAGAGACTAACTAAAAATAATTGAAAACTACTACCAAAGGTGAGAGAAAAAGTATTTATCTCTTTATTGATGTTGAAAAATAGTACATTAGAACTCATGTTGCAGTTGTGATCAAATTCTATCCTATGAAAATTTATATTGTATTGTGTCTATTTGTAGCTTATTTGTTTACATTTTACACCACATATATATGTGGATGAATGGTTTTGACACCCCTTTAGGGTGAAGAGACACCACCCTATGTTAAAATTTAAAAACTTTTGAAAAAACTAATCAACAAACTAACTAATAACTACCTATCTTTTGGATTTTGCTTTGGCCAAAAATCCAAAATAGATTGTACAAACATAATATTTTTACTCGAGATAGGAAATTTGATTTTCTGAACTGGGTCTATTTTAGAGTTTTAATGTTTGATTGTTTTCATTCTCTGTCGACATCATCTTTACAATAGGTCAAAATTCTAGCATCTCTGAAACCTTCTCTTACAGAATTTTGATTATTCCTGCCACAGAGATTCCTTCCTCAATCCCTCAAATTTTAATTTAAAAGTAATATATTTTTGTATCCAATTTCATGTACTCCATCATGTCATCAATTATTGGGCATGGAGTTTAGGATACCATTTTTTAGAGTTTTATCACTACATAGGACTCCAAATTATGCCAAAAATTGAGAGCTCCAACAGACTCTTTCTGGGGACATATGCTCCCTATGAGCATAGAAAGATCATAGTTATCTTTGGAGAAGCATACCATTAGTATATTATCCTCTTCATAAAATATTTACTTGAACTTAATTTTGTGGCCCCTGGCCCCCAAAATGAATATTATTCTTTTCCTCTGTCAAAAAATTTATTCTATTCATGTAACACTTTGAATCTCCTGAATATGATATTATATCATTCCTTATCTTTATCAACAAGAGTATTTGAAAATAAAAAACCTTTGAATTATTTTGCTCCAACATCTGATCCCTTGTTGTATTAGATATATCATCCTTATAGAGAATACTTATTGGTTCCACTTCATCAATGCGGTCTTTGTCTTTTGATTTATGTTTTTTCTTTGAGAAATCATCAGGTGCATTGTGTTCTTTTTTGGATGGAGTATCCTTGTGCATATGATCATTCATATAAGTATCTAGACCATTTTCTTCTTCTTGGATGTTTCCTTGCGCACAATATTTCCCATTTCCATTCTCTAGATACTATTTCTCCCTACATAAAAGTTTTGAGGATAGCTCATATTCAGGAACTATTACTTCTCTTATATCAATGATTTGATCAGGTGGAATACCTGGATAATTTTTAGAACATTCCTTCAACATATTCTCATTATTATGCTTGGCTGATGTAATCTCATCTTCACAAATTTGATACAACTCTTTCTCAAAGGATGAACTGAAAACCGTTTCACCTTCTGAATGCATATTTTGAGTTTTATCAACTTCAAAATCATCATTAGGCCTGCTACCTTCATTAGGATGCTGGTGGAATTGATTGCATATAATATCCTCTTCAAATAATAGATTTAAGTACATGGACATTTCAGGCACACCTTCATGAGAGTTTTTATTTAAATCACCAGGTGTTTCATCATAAAGACTAATATCTTCATTGACATTATTTTTTTGAAACTTCTTGTTGTTCATATATTGCATTTTGTTCTACTTCATCTCCTTTATTTGATTCATGGAAGTATTCATCCTCATTGTCTAGCACTTCCTGAATATATACTGATCCATCAACTTTCTTATTATGGCAAATTGGAAAAAAATAGACCATTCTTCTCAAAAATCTTTTTTTATTCAATATCCAAAAAAGCTAAAACTTCTTCTGTACCGAGAAGGTTTTCTTCCTCATCATCATGGTCATTGATACCTATTTCCATACAAATCCAACCATGTACAAATTATTCTTCAACCTGATCCAAATTTTCTTCCTCCTCATAATCCATGCTATCTTCTATCCCACTGAGATAATTACCAAGAATAAAGACTTGTTCAATATGATCATAAGCCTCCTCTTCTCTGCCTTCATTATCTTTTTCTAATATCTGAAAAAGGGGCTTCAAAACATGGTCATATGGTGAGATTCTCATCTCCAAAAACTTTCTTAATAATTCCTCACTTGAAGGCATGATGTCAGTTGGAATCTCTTTTAAAATGCTTACCATCCTTATGGACAAATATGTTGTAGACTCCCCCTCAAATCTCTCCAAACTAAAAAAATGCATTCCAAAGGAGACATGTAAGAGTCCTCTTCCATATTGTGATCCTAGATCTTGTCTTGTTCATAATGCATGTCATCTTCACTTGCATCATGAAACATATCAAGAAACCATCGGTCAAATTCTCTCCATGATGAGATACTTTGTCCAAGTGACATACTAAAAATAAAACCGACATGATCTTTCAATGATCTTGCAAATAGTTTCATAATCACATCTTCTGCATAGATATGACAATCTTCAATAAATTTACAAAATGCCTGTAAATGATCCATTGGTGATTCTGATCCATATCCACAAAATTTTGGAACATATTTTTTAGTTTAAGAGGGAAATATTTCTGATCACCAAGGATGTTATCAAAATTCAATGGTCTATATACTTCCATAACAAATTTTGGTCTTGGGTTATAAGAGTTTGATACTTTATGTAAATATGTATTCTGGTACATATAGAATATCTAAGTTTGTAGTAACTTCTTTCTTTATACATTAGGTTCTTGGCCATAGAGTCGCCACCTCTTTAAAGAGGAAAACTTTAACTTATGTCCTTCTAGGTCTTCTCTCTCAGTAGAGTCACTGATTGAAATGTTTTGTTAAATAGAGTCACCACCTTCTTGCTAGAAGGAAAAAACTTACTGTCTTCTGAGTTCTTATCTCTAGTAGAGTCTTAATTATATCACCAGAGTTTCTAGGTAATCTTCAATGTTGTCTTTCATAGACAACTCCCCAATAGAGTTCCCAATTTGTTGGTGCCCAAAAATTATGGTTTGGATTTCCTATGGAATTGCTAATCCAATGCTTGGAAACCCAATTATTTTTTCCAACTAACAATTTCAACCAAATAGAGGTTTGAACTTTTGCAATTTTGGCTTTGCAAAGCCAAGGCTGGTAGGCCTGTTCCTTAACCAAATATGTTGATTCAAAGGCTTTTTATAGCATATAACTAAATATAAAACTTGTGGATTCTCTCAAGGTGACAAATAAACATGAGAGGAATCAAATTGTAAGCATCTCAATCAATAGTATATTGAATGCTGTAAAAATTGAAATGCTTTGATTAATAGTAAATGTTTGACAAAAGGTATATAAAATGAAGTAGATCAAAGGAATAAAATATCACAAACTTTGAACAATAAATTGAATGAATATATTCCCATTATTGATAAGATTAGTGCCTTGCTCCTACTTGGGCAATAGAGTCAATTATGTATCAATCCTACGTACACCTTAGAGATAGTTTTATTAAATTGTATAAAACAAGACCATCATTTCAATGGCTTCTACATGAATTATAATTAAAACCAGATTATACAGTTAGTTCTACTAAATTTAACTCTATCTTAGAGAATTTATAATTGTGCAAGTAGAGTTTGCAATGGCTGAGACTTTGAGAGGGAGCAAGGATTATTTGAGCGTGAAAATAATTTTGAATGGTCTACTTGGAAATGACAGACTTGGTGTTGTTGGTGTGGTTACAGAAGTGAATCTCCCTCAGGTACAAAGCTTTGTTGGAGGGAAGACTCTGCAAAATGGGTCAGGGGATGAACCTGATCAGAACAGTTAGAAGTCAATGAATTATGTGGACTTTGAGAGAAATATTAGGGATGGGTCCCCTGAAAATGGTGGGCCTCTCCAAGACAAAGAAAATCACAAGGCGGTCCCTATCCATAGTAACGACCAAAAAATTGATACCAAAGGTAAGTGGTCTGGCCTTTTTGGTATTACACCCTTTGGGAAATTTTTCTTTTGTGCAGTTAATGTGGTCTCTAACCCTCCTAAAGTTGAGTTCTCAATTTTTATCCCAGACCCCCTGATCAATTTCTCGATCAATTGTATGCAGATGACCTTGATTGGGAAATTTGCTGGGGGTAGACCCAACTTGAAGTTGTTAGGCAGTTTGCTAGGAGAAAATGGTTCGTTAAGGGTCAAGTTGATATTGCTGCAATGTCCAAAGGTTTTCTCTCCTTTGAATTTTCAAGTATAGAAGACTTATCTAATATCTTATGTGCAGGCCCTTGGATGGTTGGTCAATACTCCCTCGCTCCTAGTAAATGGTCTCCCAACCTATAACTCAATGAATCTGATTTTTTTGTCTCACCCCCAGTCTGGGTTTGATTCCCTGGTCTCCCTTTGGAATATTGGCATGAAGATGTCTTGGGAGGGCTAGCTAGTTCCTTCAAAGAACTTCTCTCTATTGATCCCATGATAGCTTTGAGAACTTGAAGGATTTATGTCAGGGTTTGTGTGAATATTTTTCAGATGATTGACCTCCCTCAAAAAATTGTTATTAACTCTAAACTCAATGCATGGTCCCAACCAGTAGAATTTGATTCTCTTCCCTTTTCTTGTTTCACATGTAAAGAATCGGGCCATCAGGCAAAGTAATGCCCTCTCAAAAATCTAAAAGCAAAGCCAGCCCCTCCAAAAGAAACCAAGATGGTGTCGAAGGAAAAATCATCGGTGAACACTAATCCTTCTAGTTTAGGAGACCTTTTTGTGTCCTCTAGAGATGTAAGAGATATAAGCTTGAATGGACCCCATCAAGACATAAGTTCTCCAAAAATTAGTGTGGAACAAACTAAGGAGATTTCTTTGGAACCTGATGGCCCCCTTGAAGAAGGAGAAATAAGAGCTACCACCGCCTATAACGAAGATCAAATCTGTGAGGTAACTCATAAATCCTCAGAGGATATAGAGAATCGTAATAATATCTAGGAAAGTATCTTAGGTCCATAAAATCCATGAACTAAGATGAACTGGGTGGACTCTTTTGAAGAATCTAATCCATTCTCAGAATGTGCGGAGGATCTCTAGATGGAGGTGACACAAAACAAAAAGAAATAGGTTGATTCTAACCTGGGGATTCCCCTAGGAGGAGTTATAACTAGAGCTATAAGAGATGATGTGGGAACGCCTAATTCTAACAGAGGTAGAAGACCAAATAGAATCACGAGAGAACAGGAAAGCAGACAAAGTATTGTGGATGGGCGACAACGTACCATCATGGAATGCTCCCAAGTTAAGAAATGAAGATCATCTCTTGGAACATGAGGGGATTAAATAGCCCCCATAAACAAGATCTCTTGAGAATTTTTTTAGGAATCAAAAGCCTGATATCATTCTTATTAAGGAAACTAAAATGGCTAGAGATAAAGGAGAAAAGATTAAATTGTTTAAGAATTGTCATGTTGTGGGCTGTAGTTCTGAGGGGGCATCGAGAGGACCTGCCTCTTTTTGGAACCTTAATACTATTCATGGTGATATCATCAAATTTGAAGGTAACATCTCTACTATCAGGTTCAACCATATTAGAGATGGATTCATTTGGGTTCTCTCTAATATATATGTGCCCAACTCTAAAAGTGGTAGAGATAAGTTTTGGCGTACGCTAGAAGCCGAGAGAAGTAATTTCAGGAATGAGTGTTGGATGGTAGTTGGAGACTTCAATACTCCCTTCAGTGACTCTAAAAAATTTGGGGAAATCTTATCCCAAAATGATAGTGGTCTGGTTCTAATGGATTTTATTAATAATCAATCCCTTATGGATCTGGACCTCAGAGGTGAGACCTACAGCTAGTCTAATCAAATAAATGGTGTTGACTTGATCCAAGTTCATTTAGATCGGGCCCTAATATCTATGGATTGGATCCTTTTTATTCTTGTTTTCTGTCTACTCTACACCGTATAGGGTCTAATCATTCGCCTATAGCTCTTTAGGCTAATCCTTTAACTGGTAAGAGAAACTCCCCTTTCATATTTGATAAAATGTGGATGCTCCATCTTGACCTTGAAAGGAACATTGTTGAATGGTGGAATGTTCATGTGGAGGGTACAACTATGTATAGAGTGGTCCAAAAACTTAAGAGGATAAAAAAAAACCAAAGTGTGGAATAAAGAAGTGTTTGGAGACATCTTCAAAGCTAAAATTTCTATTCAATATGACCTTTAGGAATTGCAAGACATTATTCAATTGGAGGGATTGACTACGGAGAATAAACTGAAGGAAAATAGAATTCAGGATGATTTTCACAATATCATCACTAAAGAAGAAGCGTTCTAGAGACAAATATCTATGGCTCTCTGGATAAGAGCTGGGGACAAGAATACTCACTTCTTCCATATGACAACCCAAAAACACAAGGCGGATAAAAGAATTGACTACTTCAATATTCCTCAAGGTAAGTTGGATAAGGAGGAGGACATCAAAAATTAAATATTGGATTATTTTTCTTCTCTTCTCACAGTTGATCACTCACTCTTCGCTAAAAATCATAATATTCTGCTTGATTCTATCCCCTATATCTTAGATAGGGAATACAATGATTTTCTATGTAAGATTCCTTTAAATAAAGAAATTAAAGCAACTATTTTTTCCTTTGAGGGAGAAAAGTCTCCTAGACCTGATGGGTTTCCCCCCTTCTTTTTCCAATCCTTTTGGCACATTGTTAAAAAGATATCTCAGATGTTGTCAAAGAATTCTTTGGAGTTGGTTCTCTTCTGAAGGAAGCTAATTATACCTTTTTTTTCCTTATTCCTAAGAAACTAGGTGCTGATTCGGTGGATAGCTTCAGACCGATAAGATTGTGCAACACTTTCTACAAGATCATTTTCAAAGTTCTCATAGTGAGAATTCTGGCTTTTCTCCCAGCAATTATTTCCCCCCAGCAGAATGACTTTGTCTTGTGAAGGCAGATATAAGATTCTATCATCTCCGTTCATGAGAATATCCATTCATTAGAAGTTTCTAAGAAACAAGGTTTCCTTATGAAAGTTGACCTTTCTAAAGCCTATGACAGAGTGGATTGGGCCTTTCTCTATAAAGTGCTCTTGGCCTTTGGTTTCTGAAAGAAAGTTGTTAACCTCATCTAGCAAGTTATCTCCACCCCTTCTATTTTGGTGCTAGTTAATGACTTTGCTTCCATCCTCTTCTTCCCTTCTTGTGGCCTCCGACAAGGGGATCCCATCTCCCCTATCCTCTTTTCTATTATGGATGAGTGTCTTGGGAAATTTTTCTCCAAATGGGTCCATGCTGGATTAATTCAAGGTCTTCTTCCCTCTTTAGATTGCCAACCTTGTTCTCATGAAAAATTTGTTGATGATACTATTCTTATGGGGTCATCCTCAATTAAAGAAGCTAGAACAATTAAGAAGGCTATGAACTCCTATTCTTCACCTATAGGGCAACTTATCAATTGGGAGAAAATCTCTCTATTCTTTATCAATAATCCCCTTCCCAGAAAATAGAAAATGGTGACTATCCTTGGTTGTAATATATCTTCCTTCCCTTCTAGCTACCTGGTTCTTCCCCTAGGTCTGAAACCCCATGATTCTTTTTGGAACTCTATTGTTCATAAGTTCAATAAAAAGATTGGTGGGTGGAAAGGGACCCTTCTCAGAAATGCTAGGAAGATTCTTCTACTCAAGACCACTCTCCGTAATATTCCAATTTATGCTTTAAGCCTCTTCAAATTCCCCTCTAAGATTGCTGACACTATTGAGAGATTGCATAAAAGATTCTTGTGGTCTAGCACTGAGGAGAAAAATTGGATCCATCTTCTGGCTTGGGACAATGTGTGCAAACCTATTGAATATGGTGGTCTTGGCATCAGGAAGATTAAGGATATCAATCAGGCCCTGTTGGCTAAGCAAATTTGGAGGATCTTCGAAGAGGAAAAAGTTTGGAATAAAATTCTCAAATCTAAATACCTTTTTTCCACCCCTACTATTGAAGCTTTCTTGTCCTATCCCCGCATTATTCATGGGTCTGATATTTGGAATAGTATTTTAAAAGCTAAAACTATTGCTGCAAAAGGTACTAGGTGGAAAGTTGGTAATGACATGAAAATCAATTTTTAGGAAGATCCCTGGTTTAGAGACAAACCCCTCATCATGTCTCAAGAAGTGGCCCACATTGCTGACACTTATATTAGAAGTATTGGGATTAAAGTCTCAGATTGTTGGAGAGACAATAAATGGATTAATCTCATTGACATTGATCCCCTATGTAAAATTGTTAATCTTGATCTGACCCCCTGGGTGATTAAAGAGAACTATATTAACCAGCTCATCTAGTCCCCTAATCCTAGTGGCAACTTTACGGTGGCCTCAGCTTACTCCATACCTTCAAAGTCTTTTTGGGCTAAGGTTTGGTCTCCTTCCATTATCCCCAAAATTAACTTCTTTTACTGGCTGTTTTCTAAGGACAAAGTTCTTACTACTGAGAACCTGGCTAAGAGAGGCTGGATGATTCCTAATAGATGTTACCTCTTTATGCAAGATACAAAATCTTCTTCCCACTTGTTCATCCATTGCCAATTTTCTAGGGAGGTCTGAAAGGTTGTGATGCAACACTGGAATATCAATTAAGTGTTCTCTAAAACTATTAAGGAGTTCATAATTTAATGGTGCCCTCCTTTTTCTCATAAGTTGGGGAAACTGATTTGGAATTACACAACCCCCCATGTTATTTTGAGGTTATGGAAAGAAAGAAACAAAAGGATTATCGAAAAAAATATTTCTACGCCTTTGCTGATTGTCTCTAAAGCTATTAGAAGTATTTCTAAAAACATCAATCTAGCTTGTGAACAAAGGCCTAAACTTATGAAAGAAATTACTAACAAGGAAGTCTTTAATCGTTGGAATTTCTCTTCTATTGCTAAGTCTGCTACTAGTAATCGTGATGGAGTTGTTTGGAAATCTCCTCCTCCTGGCTGGCATAAAGCTAATTTTGATGGCTCTGTAAAGGCTAACCCATGCTTTTCTAGATGTGGGAGAATTATTAGAAATCCTCAAGGTTTTTGTGTTGCTGCTACTGCTATACCTATTGGCTCCCAAACTAGCCATGTTGTTGAGGCTATGCCTACCTTTTCGCTTGCAAGCTTGCTAAAAGTTAGAATTGCACAAAATTATGGCTAGAAGGTGATTCCATGAATATCATACATTGTATCAAGGGTAATCATAACCCAGATTAAAAGGTTCTTATCATACTTTGAGGATACACGTGTCACCCATGTGTTTAGAGAGTCGAACATTGTGGATGACAACCTTGCAAATGTGGGAGCTTGCAGTGATGATGTCATATGTTGGCAAGGAAATAAAGGCTTGAATAATGAAGTCCTTAGTCTCATAAGGTATGACCAAATCCATCAAAATCTAGGATTAATTAATAATTATGATGATAAGAAAGCATAATTTGCAAAAATACCTTACGAAAGCATCTCGCACACTTCAAGGACAATGCAGTAATAAAAATAAATGTGGGAATCGGTCTATCAATTTCTTTAAAGTGGTGAATATCATAATTACTCTCTTCCTCTATATTTCTTTGTGTGATTTTGGCAATTTTTATTTTCCTATGCCAAAGTCTGGTGTCTAGGCTTCTAATAAAATGGGTGGTAAAATGAAACATGAAGAGTCGACGGTTTGCAAGTGGAAGAAAGAGGAGATTGTATGGAAAAAGATTAAGGAAGGTGGGGCCACTACTTACATGGATAGATTACACAGCTATGACAAAGGCATCTCCAAAGAGTTTTCTAATAGTTGGGATAACGGTAAAGTTACCCTTTGTGGAAATACCTTTTTTGTTACTAAAAAGCTGATTTCTAAGATTACGGGCTTAGATATGTCTGGTTTGAAGTATTATAGAGGTAGGGTTATGGCCCAGAACATGGCTAGAATGTACCCTAAGATGCTTGGGGAAAGATCCCTCCATGTGAAACAATCTAGGGATTTTGTTCTTTGCAAGCATATGAAGCTTCTCTGGGGAAAATTTGTCAAAGTCCTTATGCAGTATTTTACTCTTGAGGGTTGTTATACTAGGGTTTATAACTTCCATTTTATGCTTGTGAATCATTTTCATTACAAGAGGAAATTTTTCTTTCCCTATCTCCTGCTCCAATCTCTTGGCACTAACATTATGGAAAATAGGAAAAGTGTTGATAAGCCTATTCTTCATGATGGCCTTATTCTTCTCATTTATGAGTATGCCAAGTTTAAGCTCTAGGAGTGCTCTCCGGTCTCTGGGAAGATTAAGGAGAAGAAGGGAAAAAGACCCATCTCGACTGATAGTAACACTTCTTAAAAGAAAAAGAAGGTCAAGCCCACTGAAGATTTGACTGAAATGACTAAAATCCTAAAAAAGGAGACTAGTATGGACACTGAGGTTAAGAAGTAAGCTAAAAATATTGACATAGTACAACTAGCTAAATTCCTCTCTAATGAGGCAGGTATACAAATAGAAGATGACATAGATTTCTGTGATGAGGATAAAAACCTCAATGACTACCACGACGATGAGAATTAGGACCCTCAAGATATTGCCAGCGAGCCCTCTTCGGAGATGAACAATGATAATGCCAGCAATGCCAATTCTGATGATATGGATATTGAAGGCCCTAAGGACAATTATGCCCCCGAGGAGACTAGAAACAAAGAGAAAAATGAAGTGGGGGCTAACTCCCCTATGATGGTTAATTCCCACGACACACATCAAGATGTACAGAAATCCCTAAAATTCCCCTATTCTGGTGAACTATGAAGATATGTCATCTAAGGAGGGCACAAACTCTAGGTCTATATTTGAGAAGACCAAAGAGAATAAGGAAGAGGACATTGACAAGAAGCTTAAAGGTAAGGAGGATTCTGGGGGTAGCCAGGATAATGTGCCTAAGAAGGGCCAAGAGAACTCAAGGTTCATGCAGGTGACCAAAGAGTGTGCTGAGATGGAGTTTCAGATGAATTCCTAGCTATATGAGGAAATCAAAGACATCAATTCCAAATACTCAGAGCTCAAGGATAGAGTGAACAAACTTGCTCTGCTAATCACCAAGCCTTTGAATACTACTAGAAGTGATGCTGAGCCTCAAGCTAAAGAAGAAGACAATAGGCTGATGGAGAATCTTGAACTAAAGATTAATGTTGTGGTCAATTTCCATATGCAGACTACCTACAACCACATTCAGGGCATCAAAGACACCCTCAGTAGAATTATGAAGAATAATGTTGAGGGCATGAAAGTAACTACCAACAATCTATGGGCTCTTCTCTTTGTGTTGGAAGGGAAGTCTACTCCTATTGTCATGGAAGACGAAGCTGCAAAAGAAACCAGCTCTACTAGCCTTGGCTCCCGTATTAGGGCAAGCACAAATAAGAATAAAATCATCAAGTTCAAGGAAATCATGGATCTCTGAGATGCCATCCAACAATATGAATTGTTGAAGGAAGACACAGCGAAGGTTATGGAAAAAATGTCTTAGCTGTGCTATTTCTCATTTTCATGCTCTTTTTGTCTATTTTGTAGCTTTTTGTTGGTTGGGTATGTTGGGGAGGTTTCTAATGTCTCCTTCTTTTTCCCCCAGTTTCTTCTTTTTTATTTGAAGCTTATCTACATATCTTTTTTGTTGTTGTAAAGGGTTACGATTCCCTTCAAAAACTATTTTAACCTCAATCAAAAACTCTATATTTGAGAGACCAATAAAACAGAGGAAAGTTTGTCAACCACACCTTTCAACTGATGATCAAACTGTATATATATTTCAAATTACAAATAACATGAGAATTAAACACAATGAAACAATCTATCTAAATAGATTTATCTAAGAGACTAACTGAAAAGAATTGAAAACTATTACCACAGGTGAGAAAAAAAGCACTTATCTCTTTATTAATGTTGAAAAAATAGTACATCAGAATTCATGTTGCAGTTGTGATCAAATTCTATCCTATGAACATCTATATTTTATTGTGTCTGTTTGTATCTTATTTGTTTAAATTTTACACCACATATATATGTGGATGAATGGTTTTAACACCCCTTTAGGGTGAAGAGACACCACCCTATGTTAAAATTTAAAAACTTCTTTTGAAAAAACTAATCAACAAACAAACTAATAACTACCTATCTTTCAGATTTTGCTTTGGCCGAAAATCCAAAATAGATTGTACAAACATAAGATTTTTACTGGAGATAGGAAATTTGATTTTCCAAACTGGGTTTGTTATAGAGTTTCAATGTATGATCATTTTCATTCTCTATCGACATCATCTTTACGGTAGGATCATTTGCATTCTCTATCGACATCATCTTTACAGTAGGTTGAAATTCTAGCATCTACGAAACCTTCACTTATAGAATTTTCATTGTTCCTGCCACAGAGATTCCTTCCTCAATCCCTCAAATTTTAATTGAAAATTAATATATTTTTGTATCTCATTTCATGAACTCCATCATATCATTAATTATTGGGCATGGAGTTTAGGATGCCATTTTTTAGAGTTTTATCACTATATAGGAATCCAAATTTTGCCAAAAATTGAGAGCTCCAACAATTACCAAAAGTAAAGAAACACAAGATCATGCTTTGTTGTGTTTACTTTCTGAAGTTGAATCTTAGTCTATAATAGAAGCTCGTAATGATCAAAGTTGGATTAATGCTATGAATGAAGAACTAAATTAGATAGAAAAGCATTAGACCTGGGAACTTGTGCCCATATCGAAAGACAAAAATGTGATAGGTACAAAATGGGTGTACTAAAACAAGATAGATGAGAATGGAAAAGATGTAAGAAATAAGGCAAGATTGGTCTGCAAAGGTTACTCACAGATTGAAGGAATTGGTTTTAAGGAGACTTATGCTCCTATTTCTTGGATGGAAGCTATTAGGATGTTCTTGGCATTTGTAACTATTCAATAAATTCAAAGTTTATTAGATGGACATCAAGTTTGCATTCCTAAATGGAGAACTAAAGGAAGAAGTATACATTGAACAACTGGAAGGTTTCAAATCAGAAGAGAGTCCTGATTTTGTTTGTAGATTGAAGAAGGCATTATATGGGTTGAAGCAGGTGCCTAGAGCCTGGTATAGTAAACCAAACAAATATTTGATCAGTCGAGGATTCAAAAAAGGATTTTTCAATAACGATATGTACTTTAAGGTAAATTCAAAAAAGATCTTGGTTGTTGTTGTGTATGTTGATGACATCATCTTTGGCAACAAAGATGTCTTGTTCATGAAGTTTGTAGAAGAAATGAAGAAGGAATTTGAAATGTCAATGATAGGAGAATTAATTTTTTTTATTGGATTGCAAGTCAGTCAAACTAGAAAATATTTTTTTTTTCTCTCAATCCAAGTATGTAAAAGAGTTACTAAAGATGTTTGGTGTAGAAAATTTAAAGCATGTTTGTACTCCTATCATTATCGGCAGTAAGATGACTAAGGAAGATGAATCACTAAAATTAGATGAATTATATATAGGTTGATGATAGGAAGTTTTTTATACTTGACTGATACCAAGCCATATATTATGTATGCAACTATTTCAAAAGAGTCACATGTTATGGCAGCAAAATAGATTTTCAGATACCTGAAAGGAATAAAAGATTTGGGGTTATGGTACCCTACAGAATCAAATTTTCAGTGAAAACATATATAGATGTAGATTGGGTAGGTTGTGTGGACAACAAAAGAAGTACCAGTGTTGGAGCATTCTTTCTTGGCTCCTAGTTAGTTGCTTGGTCAAGAAAAAAGAAGGATTTTGTAACGTTATCCACTATTGAATCAAAGAATATTACAACATCCTCATGTTGCACTCAGGTGTTATGGATGAAATAAATATTGTAGGATATAGAAATTATTCTTGATGGACCAATTCCTATCATGTGTGATAATACCAGTGTGATAAGTATGCCAAAGAATCCAGTAATGCATTGCAAAGCAAAACATATTGACATTATATTTCATTTTGTCATAGAAAAAGTGGAAGAAGGTACAATAAATTTGGATTTTGTACCCACAAAAGAGAATATTTCATACATATTCACTAAACCTATGAAAATACACTTTTGAGTATCTCAGAGGGAAGTTGGGGGTTCTGCCCCTTCCTAAACTTGTTCACTAGTTGCACCAGTGTGTGCATTGATCCAATACTTTCTATAGATATATCTTTCTGGATTAGTTCTTGGAGGCATCCTCTCAGGGGGAGTAGATTATTTCAGAAAGGGGGATTGTTTCCTAGTCCTTTGTCATTGTTGTCAAAGGGGAGAATTTTCCTAGATTGTTTATGTGGTTTGTTATTAATGAATGTTGACATCAATGACAAAGGGGGAGATTGTTAGAATGTGAAGTTGGTGCTTTCAAATAGTGTTTTCATTAATGGTTTTCATTGATGTCAACATACTCATATCTCAGCTTCTGATTGTATTGGTTAGTATGATTGGCATAGTATTGCATTTTTTGCTGTGTAACAATAAATTACTATATCAGTTGGAGTATCTTATGTATCAGTTGAAGTGCTTGGCATATTCACCAATAGATTTTTTTCCTTGGAATCTACATTGTGGTAGATTATATGTTCGATCCTATGTGGATGTATTGCAGTCCCATCCTTGGTTTTTTAATGCGTTGTTCATAATCGTTGGAACCGTATGCCTTGGAGAAGGTGTTTTGTAGCATGGTGTGTTGTATTAGTCAAGGTGGTCCTAATTTCATTCCT
The DNA here is from genome assembly GCA_018584345.1 of Thuja plicata. Classification (NCBI taxonomy): domain Eukaryota; kingdom Viridiplantae; phylum Streptophyta; class Pinopsida; order Cupressales; family Cupressaceae; genus Thuja; species Thuja plicata. The sequence continues at coordinate 4,159,435 of MU227120.1, read as the reverse complement.
TCTCACCGAGGGAATATTGTTGGTGTGACCTATTTCAAATTTTATGGCCGACCTTTTGGATCTCATGGTGTTGTATAAGTAAGGCATGAACATAAGCTAGTGATGCATGTACATGTATGTACAAGTGTATATTTATGTGGCATATATGTAGAGCATATGTGAAGTGACTACAAATTCATGCGAAGGAGATCTGTGTTTGTACAAAACAATCTATAGATCTTAGAGGTGGATTTTATTCATTTTCATATCTTCTGGAAATGATCCCTTGTGTATTGGTAGTGATCCCCTTTATCGATAGTGAGCTGACTGGTAGTTAGAATTTATGGCATTGAGTCATTGTATCAAATCACCTTTCAGTGTCACCCTAATAGGTGTTTTTACATTTCATGAGAATTAGTTTCTCTGTGGTTTTACCCATCTTGGGGTTTCCACATAAAACCTAGTGTTCTCTATTTTGGTGTTCCTATGCATTTCATGTTTATATTTTCTATGGATGCTTAATTTTTTAAAATAAAAAATCTTAAATTGTTATTGTGAACTATTTAAGTGTTAACCGATAGAGAGAAAATTTTGTAAAGTTGTGTGGGAATAACTAATCCCCCCTCTCAATTATTTGACCTATTCAACATCTGGATTTCTTGGGTCCCATAAAAAGTTGTATCCAACCCTCTTTTCCAGCTGGCTTTTTCAAGAAATGGTGTTTAATGATGAAGTGGATGAGGGAATGGTAACAAATATTCACTTTTCCTAGCCCTTACTCTACTGATCATGGAGACTAACTGAGAAAAAAAAAGGTGGGAAATTAAATTTTACCTCAGGTTGTTCATGATTGTACCTCAAATGGGTTAAGATTCTCATTCATGGTCCCATCACCATGCCATATTATCCCTCACAGGCAAAAAGATTCATTAACCAAAGAGCAACAGTACACTAGCTTTGCTACCCTTAGTGTTTACTTTATGTTTTTGCAATTCTGTCCTTTTCTCTAGGGGATTATGAAATGCAGAGATCAAATCTTCTAAATTTATCTTTTCCTTATATTCTCCTTCAGAAGGGATACTAGAAAGTTCACTAATAATTTTAGGACTAACCTCAATTATCTCTCCCCTAACTTGAGTAGCATTCATATTGAAATTTCACATAATTTCTTCCACCATTTCCTCTTTATACCCTTAATACATTCTTATAAATTCTAACCATCCAACCCTCTACAAAAATTTCTCTGTCCTGGGGTTTAGTGTATATTGTTTTGGCTTAGAATTTTTCTTATTATTCATGACTTTAATTTCACTAAAGTTTTCACAGTCACAAAGCAAAGAAAATAGTTAGAACAATGAATGAGACAAACATACGCGTTTGGATTTTTGTTTGATAAACTAGGCAAAAAATACTTCGATGTCTATTCATGTGAGGAATAAATCAATTGATTATTATCCTCATCATTAATTAATGCATTTTTGTTAACACATTTGGTTGTACTCAATTGGGCATTAATGTCATCTTCTCTAGATGATCTGATAGATCACTAGATATATTTTTCATTTCATTTGTGACCTACTTGGTGGCACTTCTGACGTAAGCCACACATTTCAATAATAATAAATTGAGGTTTAAAATGACTATCAATAGATCATGACAACAATTCCCTATTTATAATTAATGACATGCCATCATTTTATTTCCATCCAATTAATACATTTTTTGCCCATGTAATTTTTTTAATAAATCACTTGGCGAAGACATACATGCTTAATATATACGAATTAAACCATATGCTAAATTAAATTAAAAATTATAATTTCAAAATTAATAAATGTAAGAAATAGATAGACCTATAAATTAGGAGAGATTGGGAGATGCATGCAAATTTGCTTCTTCAAACCAATGAATCAATTATGAATGATCTAGAGTGAGCTGGAGCTAAATTTCTTCTGTGTATCTACAGAAAAATCTTATTCACAAATCACAAGGATTTATCTAAAGTTGATTCGAGAAAGTTGCCAAGATTGGTTTGAAAATTCTCTAAGGTATGAACTTTCATTTCTGATTTTCAGTTTACCCTTGGGATTGACCACCATTTCTTATTTTCAATCAACCCCATTTTGTTTTTGGAGAATAAGCCACCATTCATGGTCTTTAGTTTATCCTCTTTATTCTGGTTTTCTACAAAACATAGGAAGAAGGAAACCCTATTATGGAAGAGATATATTGCACAATAAAGTTCTCTACCCTGGACTGAAAATTAAAAATAAATTATTCCTTTGATGTTAGCTGGTGATATAACTTTTGTATAGTAATAAAATGGAAGCACTTCCATTTTAGACTTGTTTAGCCTTCTGAGTAAGTGGTTTGGGGTCATGAAAAGAAGCTTGAATGGGTTCCTAATCTTGACATGGCTTCCCCCTATTCTATCCTTCTTTCCACTCCTATTTAGCCTGATTTATGCATTCTGGACTGCAGACTGGTGATTCTAGGCTATAGGGTCAGGGTTGACATTTTAGGTCTATGTCAACCTTGACCCTTACCTAGGTCAAGGTCAACCTTGACCTTGACCCAGGGTTTAGATCCTGGGGTCTCACATTTTTTGGATGTCGCTCTTTGCAAAAAGTGTTT